>VDFB02137365.1:12443316-12498276 GCA_007258455.2 Sequoia sempervirens
TAGTAGTTTAGAAACTACATTCAATCTGCTACAGATTCTATTCTTACATATTTTCAAAATAATATAGATAACTTATTCAAATTTTTACATCAAGTTGCCTAACTCTGATTTTTCTAAATTTTTTGCCACTTAAGGGCATTTTTATTCTATTATGATCCTACACATACCTAGGACAAGGAAAGGCTAAAAAAGCTATGTTTCAAATATGATGGATTTATAGCCTCAACCTATGATGATCTAAGAGGGTATGACTTGGGCATAATTTAGCATACCATTGACATGGTGGAAGGATCAAGGCCTGTCCAATGAAAATAAATGCCAATCAATCTGAAGGTAGAAGCATTGATGGAACAAGAGTTCATCAAATTCATCGAGTCAAAGTGTTGGAAAAATTTCCTCAAACTTATTGACATGAAACTCCTAAAAGAGAAAAATCAGCCAGACTCCTAGACTATCTTGCCAACAAGCAGTATAGTCCTAAAGGCTCAAAGTGATCAGGTCAATATGACTAGTGATTGGTCTTACCAAAGAAAAACTGAAGAAGCCATCAGTGTGACCTGAACTATCAATGCAAGATTCCTAACTCTCATCAATGCTAGTAGTTTGGCTGAAGAGTTTCGTTGGGGAGACTCTTGCCGATGGTCGTGCATGAGTCAACATCAGGGTAACATTGGTCTTTCATTAGACCTCAAAATGTTGGACCAACACCTTTGCTATGGCCGGTGAGTTTTTTCTCATTGGACACCGGTGTGACTCTTGCTAATGAGGTGTTTTGAACTATAGTTTAACTTAAGGTTGTCGGGGTGACTTGAGTCTTCAATGAGACATTTCAAACTATCTCCAATGCTTATTTTCTTGCAAATAAGGTAGGCCTTGGGATAGTCATTTGACATTGTGGTGACCCTTGGCGATGCTCCTGGTTGTGGTGGTTCTTTTGGAACATCGAGGAGACTTGGGATGTCGATGTGACTTTCCAGTCTCTCGTTGATAGTATTAGTCATGCTGATGGAATTGAAGGTGAACCATGGTTGAACAAATGCTGACTTGAGTTTACTTCTGAGATGTATGATGGTCTTTTGGCTAGAGATACTTCACCAAGTTAGAGCGATAGAGCGATAGAAGACTGTGTAGTGTGCGATTGTCAAATGGGCAGTTTGGCATCGACGAGACATAGTTTAGTGTCTCACTGATATGTGATGCAATTGAAGGAAGTTGAACTAAAATTTTGGTTGAGAGAATGAATGGACCATGGTTGTAGGGTAAATAGTAGTGTATTGTAACTAATCAAAGGTTCAGAGTAGTTACTATTTTGAATTGTATGTTGCATGAGCATTGGAACAGTAAGACATAACGAATAATGATCACATTTTTTTCCTGTACAAGGTTGATTAGGGAAATGTTGTTATGAGATTGATTATCTGAAAGGAGAGTCTGTGACTTGTATGTAATTCAATTACTGTAATATAAGTGATTTTTATTTGGTGTGGTGGGTTTTTCTCCCATAAGGGTTTTCCTACATAAATCTGGTATCCAATTGTGTATGTGTTTATTTCTCTATTATGTTTTTCCTTTCATGTGCATCTTAATGAACTGTAATTTCAAAATTTAAAGACATATTTGCATTCTTCTCTAATTTTGACATTAGGAGAGTTTGTTCCACACCTTAAGCTTTCCTTACAAGTGGTATCAAACCCTAGCTAGTTGTGTTATCCTTGTGGGTAGGTTGTTTTTTTGTGTGAATCCTATTCAGTGGGAGTTTTTTGTAGAAGTCTGGTAATTGAAATTATAGATTGAGATGGCAATGGAAAGTACAAGAAAGATTGGAATTGAGAAATTCAATGGAAGCAATTTTGAGTTGTGGAAACTCAAAATGGCAGATCTGTTGGTTGATTGTGATCTTTGGGTTGTTGTGTCTGGAACAAAACCTTCAGGAATGAAACAAGATGATTGGGATTTGGAAAATTAAAAATCAAAGGGGCTTATAAGGCTCTATTTGGAAGACTCTATTCTTCTAAATGTTCATGAAGAGAAGACTGCATCTTCTTTATGGGAAAAACTAGGAGATATTTATCAGGGAAAGTCCTTGGTGAATAAGTTGTTCTTAAGGAAGAAGTTATACTCTTTGAAAATAAAGGAAGAAGAATCTATTGCTAATCATTTGAATGCTTTCAACATGTTGATTGCTCAGTTAGCATATGTGGGTGTGAAGATTGATGAGGAAGATCGTTGGATGCTATTGTTATGTTCTTTACCAGATTTTTGGGATCGCTTGGTGATGGCTATTGGCAGTACAACCTACACCTTTAATATGGAAGACGTTGTTGCTTCATTGTTATTAGAAGAGATGAGAAGGAAATATTCTGAGATGGCAAAGGAGGCTCTTGTTGTTCAAGGAAAATTGAAAGAAAAAGGCAAGAAGAAGGGCCAAATTGAAATTAGAAGGGAGATCAAAGTCTCCTAGCAAGAAGTCCAAGGTGAAGTGAAGGAACTATGGGAAGCTTGGTCAAGTCTGAAAGGATTTTAAAGAGGAGAAAAAGAAGATGAAGAACTCTTCCAACAATGATTCTTCTCAGAGTGATGCAAATGCCTTCATTTCATCCTTGGCTACTCAGGCATCAGTTGATGTTTGGCTAATTGATTCTGGAGCATCTTTCCACATGCATCTCATAGAGACTGGTTCACAAAGTATCAAAAATACGATGGTGGAAAGGTGTATTTGACAAGTGATTCATCTTTGGAAATAGTTGGTTGTGGAAGAATTTGAATTAAATTCCCTAATGGAAGAATCAAAAGAATCAATGATGTAATCCATATACCAGGTCTGGCTCAAAATTTACTTTCTATTAGTAAGCTGAATGATGTTGGTGTACAAGTCTCTTTCTCTAATGGTATTTTTAAGATGACTAGAGGCTCTATGGTGTTGGAAAAGGGTGCTTGAATTGGTGCTCTCTACAAGTTGAACACACTTGTTCAATGTAACAATGTCTCTACAAAGTCATAAAAAGTTGCTCGTAAAGAGGAGGAAAACATTCTTGTTAGTGCAAACTCTTTGGAAGTTAAAATTATAGCATAAAAGAATATGTCATGGCATCATAGGCTTGGCCACATTGGAGAAAAAGGTTTAAAAACATTGAAAAATAAAAACCTAGTTGATGGGCTTGATGGTTGTAACATTGAATTTGAATTTTGTGAACATTGTATATATGGAAAACAATGCTATGTTTCATTTTATTCCAATCCTCATGAATCTTTTTGTATACTTGATTACATTCATTCTAATTTTTGTGGTCTAGTGAATGTTCCTTCATTATTGAAATCTAAATATTATGTTTCTTTTATTGATGACTATTCAAGAAGGGCATTTGTGTATTTTTTTAAAAGTAAATCAGAAGTATTTAGTCATTTTAAGAAATTTAAAAACCTTGTGGAAAATTAGAATGGAAGAAAAATAAACTGTTTAAGGACTAACAATGGTAGTGAGTTTTGTTCTGATGAGTTCAAAAGGTACTACAAAGATCATGGAATTAAAAGACATAAAACTACACCCTACACTCTACAACAAAATGGAGTTGCTAAGAGGTTCAATAGGACGGTGATGGAAAGGGCAAGAAGTATATTGAGCAGTGTTGGCTTGGAGGAGAAATTCTGGGTTGAGGCAATTTCAACAATGTGTTACTTAATAAATTGTTCCCCTAAGTCTACTCTTGTTGATAAGACACCATTGGAAGCATGGTCTAGAAAGAATCCCTCTTTAAGAAATATTCGAGTCTCTGGTTGTGAGGCATATGCATATGTGCCAAATGAAAAAAGATCTAAATTGGAAAAAAAGGATTTTAAATGTATTATTATTGGCTATAGCACTGGCATAAAAGGATACAAGCTTTGGAATTGTGAGACTAAGAAGGTTTTGTACAACATAAGTGTTAATTTTTTAGAGTTGAAGCCTTCTACTTTGGATCTACAGTCAAAGACAAAATAAGAATAGAAAGAGGATGTAGTTGAAATTCCTCCCACACTAGATAAATAGGAATTAAAAATTCAAAACATATCTGAATCTGAGGAGAGCTCAAGCAGCTTTGAAAGTTCTAAGCAAGATGATGAAAAATGTCCTTAGCCTCAACCTGTGAGGAGGTCTACACGTGAAAGGTGACAACCAGATAGGTATGGATTCTCTATGTTGGATTCTAGTTGTTCCTACGCTTTGATTACTAATACTAATGAACCTAGGACTATAAAAGAGGCAACTGAAATGTTTGATTTAGATTTCTAGTTGGAAGCCATGAATGAAGAAATGGCATCATTAAAGATAAATGGTCCTTGGGATCTAGTTCCATTTCCTGAATGTAGAAATTTCGTGGGCTCAAAATGGGTATTTAAAAAGAAAATTGGTCTAGATGGCTGTGTTGAAAAGTATAAAGCGAGGTTGGTTGCAAAGGGATATTCCCAAGTAGAGGGAATTGATTATGGGGAAATTTTTTCTCCAGTAGCAAAGCTGACATCTATCAGATTTATTTTGTCACTTGTAGATGCATATGATTTAGAGATCAAATAGATGGATGTGAAGACAACATTTCTTCATGGTGATCTTGAAGAAGAAATTTATATGTCCCAACCAAAGCACTTTGTTGAAAAAGGTAAAGAAAATATGGTTTGCAAGTCAAAAAAGTCTTTTTATGGATTAAAACAATCTCCTAGAATGAGGTACCAGAAGTTTGACACATTTGTTTTATCATTGGGATTTGTAAGATTGAAATCTGATCATTATGTGTATTACAAAGCTGAGAATGATCATATTTTGATTATTTCCCTGTATGTGGATGATATGTTATTCATTGTGAAGAGTAAGTTTATGATTTCTAATCTAAAATATTAGTTGTTTGGAAAACTTAAAATGAAATATCTCAGTGTAGCTAGGTATATTTTTGGGATGGAAATAACCAGGGACAAAAACAATAGAAAACTTTGGCTCAACTATAAAAAGTATATTAACACTATTCTGGAGAGATTTTGCATGATTGATTGCAAGCAGCTAGTTGTTCCAGCTTTGTAGGGAACAAAGCTATCTATTGAAGATTGTCCAAAATCTCCTACTAAGATGGAGGACATGGCTAGGGTGACTTATGCAAGTGTAGTTGGAAATTTAATGTATGCAATGGTCTATATAAGGCCAAACATTTCCCAAGCAGTGGGAGTACTTAGTCATTTTATGGAGAATATAGGAAGGACACATTGTGATGTTGTGAAAAGAGTGTTTAGATATCTGAAGGGAACTTTGAAACATGCTTTGTGTTACCATGGAAATTTGGTTGAATCAAAGAGGACTCTTAGCATTTGTGGATATATGGATTTTGAATGGGTAGGGGACATTAACAGCAAAAGGTCCACCAGTGGATATATTTTCATGGTGAATAGTGGTGCAATTAGTTGGATGAGCAAGTGGTAGGTTGTAGTCACTTTGTCCACTACAGAGGTAGAATACATGGCAGCTACACACACTTGTAAAGAAGCAATCTAGTTAAAAAAAATTGTTTTCTAACATTGGGTTTGATGTAGGACATATTACAATTTACTGTGACAATCAAAGTGCTATTTGTCTAGCAAAAAGTCCTAGTTTCCAAGCTAGGACAAAACATATTGATGTGCAATATCATTTTGTAAGAGATATGGTGGAGGATGGAAAGGTTTGTTTAGAAAAAGTGGATACTCTAGAAAATGTGGCAGATGCATTGACAAAACCAATGAGCATAGACAAGTACAGGTGGTGTGCTAGTTCGATTGGCCTTGGTCCAGTTCGATTGGCCTTGGTGCCCATGAATCTCAGTAGTTTATGGATACTCTGGAGGTTTCAGTAAGATATTCGTCAAGTGAGAGATTGGTTGAAAATGTGCCTCAAACTTACTGACATGATACTCCTAAAATAAAAAAATCAGTGAGACTCCTAGACTGTCTTGCTAATAAGAAGTTTAGTTCTAAAGGCTCAAAGAGATTAGGTCAATATGACTAGTGATTGTTCTTGCCAAAGCAAAACTGAAGAAACCATCAGTGTGACATGAACTATCAATGCAAGTTTTCTAACTCTCATCGATGCTAATAGTCTGGCTGAAGATTTCCATTAGGGAGACTCTTGCCGATGGTCATGTATGAGTTAGCATCAGGGTAACATTAGTCTTTGGTCAGACCTGAGAATGTTGGACTGACACCTTTGCTTTGGTCGATGAGTTTTTTATTGTTGGACATTAGTGTGACTCATGTCGATGAGGTGTTTTGAACTATAGTTAAGCTTAAGTTTTTCAGGGTGACTTGAGTGTTTAATGAGACATTTTGAACTATCTCTTATGTTTATTATCTTTCCCATAAGGCTAGCCTTGGGATAGTCATTTGAGATCATGGTAACTTTTGGTGATGCTTATGGTTGTGGTGGTTCTTTTGGGACATCAGGGAGATTTGGGATGATGATGTGACTTTCCAATCTATCATCAATAGTATTAGTCATGCTAATGGAATTGAAGGTGAACCATGGTTGAAAAAATGTTGACTTGGGTTGACTTCTAAGTTTTATGATGGTCTTTTGGTTAGAGATACTTCACCAAGGAAAAGTGATAGAGTGATAGAAGACTATGTAGTGTGCGATTGTCAAATGGGTAGTTTGGTATTGGTGAGACATGGTCTAGTGTCTCACCAATATGTGATGTAGTTGAAGGAAGCTAAACTGAACTATTGGTTGAGAGAACGAATGGACCATGGCTATAGGGTAAATAGTAGTGCATTGTAATTGATCAAAGGTCCAAAGTAGTTACTATTTTGAACTATATGTTGTATGAGCATTGGAACAGTAAGATATAACAAAGTGTGTTTAGAAATTTTTCTGTACAAGGTTGATGAGGGAAATGTTGTTGTTGTGAGATTGATTATCTAAAAGGAGATCTTTTAACTTGAATGTAATTCAATTACTGTAATACAAGTGATTTGTATTTGTGGTGGTGGGCTTTTCTACCATAAGGGTTTTCCCATGTAAATCTGGTGTCCAATTTTGTATGTGTTTATTTCTCTATTTTGTTATTCCTTTCATGTGCATCTTAATGAACTATAATTGCAAAATTTAAAGACATATATGCATTCTTCTCTGAGTTTTAACATTAGGAGAGTTTGTTCCACACCTTAAGATTTCCTTGCATAAAGATCATATATCCGATTAAGCATTCTACTTGGGTGTCAAATCTTGTACCAATTCAGAAAAAGAATGGTGATATAAGGCTTTATGTCAATTTTCAAGATTTAAATAAAGCTTCACTAAAAGGCCACTACCCTTTGCCATTCATGGAGTAGATACTACAGATCATGGCCAGATCAAAAAAAAATTAATTACTTGAAAGTTTCTCAGGCTATAACCAAGTATATGTAAGGGAAGGTGACCAACATTAGACAAGGTTTACCACTAAATGTGGAATGTTTTATATACTCAAAAATGCCATTCAGACTTTCAAATGTTGGTGCAACTTTTCAATGAGCAATGGATATTTCTTTGAGAGTATTAATCAACATAATTATCTTAATATATCTGCATGACTTAATGATCTTTTCAAAGTCAAAAGATGATCACTTTAATCATCTAGAAATAGTTTTCTAGAATTTTCAACAGTTCAAGATTTCTTTGAATCCAAAACAATGTGTTTTTGAAGCACCCCCAAGGTAAGCTACTTGGTTTTGTAGTTTCAAAGGAGGGAATAGCAATAGACACTGAAAGGGTGAGATCTATAATGAATTTACCCCTACTAATAAATTAGAAATGGTTGTAGTCCTTCTTGGGGATGATCACATTTGTCAGCAGATTCATATTAGACTTTGCAAGCATCATGAGACCTATCACGCTGATGCTTAAGAAGAAGATATTGTTCAAATGGACCCCCAAAGGAAAAGCATCTTTTGAGAAAATAAGGATAGCTATCTCCGCTGCTCCGGTGTTGGCTAACCTAAAATTTTCCAACATTTTTTTACTCTATGTATATAGTGGCCAACATAGCATAGCTTTGGTGCTCACTCAGAAGGATGAGGGAAATAACAAAGAGCATCCTATTGCATTTCACTCAAGGACCATTAAAGGATATGATGATAGGTATAATTTTGTAGAAAGGAAGGCTTTCACCATTGTCAAAATCCTAAGAGAATTCTAATATTTGGTGTCGGCCAATGAAATCACTATTCTCATTACACATCCCAGTGTGCAGGAGTATATCACATAAGGTGAGATAAGAAAAAAGAGGGAAAACTAGATCACCAAGATCCTAGAGTATGATGTGGACATTAGACCAAGCAAGCTGGTTTAGGGAAGAGGTTTGTGTTTATACATTGCACATGAATCAAGTTTCGTAGCTGAAAAGGAGACTAATCAAGTCTACTCAAACCAGTTTGAGTCCGACGAGTCCTAGATGGCAAATCAAACATAGTATATGTAAAAGAGGCACTACCCAAATAGAATTCAACCCCTCAAAAGGTGATACTATTGACTACAAGGCACTAGGTATGTATTAATTGAAGGTATATTATTCAAGAGAGATTATGATGGTGTCCTTCTTTAATGCCTAGACAAGTCGTTGGTGGAAAGAGTTCTCAACAAATTCCATAGGAGTCTTGAGGGTGGATATTTCTCCACCAAATGTGAGTAGGATATTATTGTCCCTCTATATTTTTCAAAGCACATCGTCTAGTGAAAAAGTGTACTTATTGCCAATTTTTTGTTGGTAAAAGAAAGAATTTCGCTTTGCCTTTGAGCCCAATTGTAATTGAGGAACCCTTTGCTCAATGGGGTTTGAATTTCATTGGAATGATAAATCCTATTTCTAGTTCTATCCACAAATGGATCCTTACAGTGATCAACTACTTCACAAGGTGGATGGATGCCATAGCCCTAAGAAATACCACAGAGGGTGAGATCGTCAATTTTTAGGAAGAACTAGTAGACAGATTTGGTTCACCAAAAAATCTCATATCCGATAATGCTCAAGATTTTGTAGGTTCAAGGATGTTGGATTTTGCTATCAAACATGGGGTTTACCTTAAAACTTCATCAAACTACAACCAAAAATGAAATGGGTTAGTAGTGTTGACCAACAAAAACCTAATTAGGTTAATCAAGCACATCAAGTCAGAACGATAAAGGGATTGCACAAGCACCTAAGAGCTGCTCTGTGGGAAAATTGGATTACTCCCAAGCAAATCTTGAAGACCTCCCCTTATGAACTAGTATATGAAAAAGTGGTAGTTTTAGCTGTTTCCATAGAAATTCCTACCTTACAACTACTAAAAGCCCTGAAATTTGAAGAAAGTGACGAAATGCAAGTACAATTGGTATAACTCCTTAGGTTGGAGGAAGATAGAGAAAAGGCCTATGGAGCCAAGATCAAAATCCAACAAATAGTAAAGTGATGGTTTGATAAAAATACCTCTAACCCAAAATTCAAAGAGGGGAGCCTGGTACTAAAGTATGATGAGCGCACTGCAAAACTAGGACATCATACAAAATTTGAAGCACTATGGAAAGGACCCTTCTAAATTAGCTCATACAAGAAAAATAATGCATACAAACTTGAAGATATGGAAGGTAACACTTTAGATATACTGATGAATGGTATTCATCTAAAATTATTCCATTAAATACATAGTTCATTAAAAAAAATTCATAGTTATGTACCATATGTAAAAAAAATTGTAAATATTTTTTAATTTTGAGAATAAGCCATTAAGAATAATATAGAGGAAGTAGAAGGTTTTCATTATATTATATTCATAAAAAATTTACAATGTAATACAAGCTTGAGGCTCAAATTTAAACATGAAGCCCTCTCAAGCGAACCCGAAAAGAGTCACAAAGCAAAAAGAATAGAAAAGGAGGGAACATCCAAAAAACAATAAAGGTAGGCCTCTACCCATTGTTTAGTAGTCAAAGTGGCTCTTCATCAAGTTCTTCTTATTCTTCTTTATTAGGATGGAAAAATGGGAGTGAACACACAACACATGCGGGATCCACATAGTGTAGACTGTTGACCTAGTCATTGTGGTTATGCACCAAAAACTCAATGTGCTTCCTCTAGGTGAGCCCCAAAATGTGTTCCATGCCATACTCTCATAGCAGGTAAGTGGACACTCTTTGAGAAGATGAGCAATGCGTCTCAAGTTCCATGGTGTGAAATTTAGAAAGGAAGGGCAACTAGGGTACGTCTATCCCATAGTCAACATGCCTATGGAGATCCATGGTGCTCGGAATACTGACACTAAGGATCGCTACTTGCATGATATCACTGAGCCCTTTCATTAGCATAGAGTCAAACATCTAGTGGCACAATTCAATTATCATGGGATTAGTAACATTCAGGTTGAGTAGAGAGGTGATGAAGTGGGAAAGAATGTTGTAGTTTCTCCTTAGCTAGTTTGCATCATCAATGTAGTCCTAGCTGACTACCCACCTGAATGCAACCATGCTTAGGTGGTCACACCTCTTCACCAAGTGCTTAATTTTTTCATTGGTGACTTCTCCCATAAAGACATATTGTGGCCTCTATGGTAGAATCCAAATAGGAGTGCCTAGGAAAATTGAAATTCTAAGAAAGTAGCAAATTGTAGTGGAATGGGAGATAGCGAGAAAAAATTTCTAAACATAAAAGGTTATTTTTTTCAAATGAATAATGGAATAAGGTGGCATAGCTATATATAGAAAATATAAGTCAGCAAACCAACCAATGGGAAGTCCATTTTTGACTGGGTAGTAATGGAAAAATATCAAAGCAAACGAAGGCCAATAGATAAATCATACAAAATATCCAACAAGAGGTCTCGAGAAATAAATTTAGGCATTGGGAGTAAATGATCTCATATGTCAATCATCGACGTGTATCCTTTTCCATCATTAGTACCAACTAGCTTACTTATGTGAAAAGCCATGGCTTAATGCACTAAGTTCTGACAAATTAAATGGGCATGTCTTTTCAAAAGTACCTTGCATTACTTTAGCATGTTTCTCATAGATAAAGGCATGCTTTCCAATGCAATGAGCTTATTTGTGAAAGAGATAGGGGAGAGAATGTACTAATTTCATTCTGACGGTGTTTTGGCATTCCCAAGGGATACGGATCTCAAATCCCCATGTATTGCCTTGGTGGTAGCATTTAATGAACCATCAGTAATGGCATAGCCTTAAATGCATGTACGTGCAATGGAATTAACTACACCCAAAAGAATATTTTTCTCAAAAGTAAAAGGAAAGTGGTCATTTTCATTGGGGAAACTCTCTACAACTTTTTGACATAGCCATGGCGAAACCATCAACATCTAGTAGGAAAGTTACAGCCTCATCTAAAGGGCCTAGTTACATTGATATCTTTGGGAAAAATCATTCACCAATGCCCTAGCACCTAAGGAGCGGTCATTTGAATTTTGTAAAAAGGTGCAACCAGATAGAGGCATCGCAAGAGAGGAAGTGTAGGATTATCCCAACAATATTTTTGACCCTAGTTTGTCAACTAACCCTAAAAACCTTAGGGAGGGGGATTTCCAAAGAATGGTAGATCATGATTCATCTAAAGGTTTTGTATTTCAGCTCTAGAATTATGGTCTACAACAATTAATGTTTCTTGTCATACACCCATGCCCAGAGCTAGTGGACGCATGTGACAAAAAAATCAACAAAACAATAGGAGCCATTGAGGGTAACAAGATCAGAGTTACAATTTATGTCGAGGCCATATGGGATATGTTGTGTATCCCTATGACCTGGGGTGTTAAACATTTTGATGAAGAAAAAATGGATATTTTTGGGATAGAAAGAGCTAAGAAAACAAGCTTTTATGAGGAAGAAGCAAAAGAAAGACCATAGAGAGGTCATATTTTTTTCCTCTTTCACATAGAAAGTTCAAGAAAGACACATAGTCTATCTTCTCAATGTTGTCTTGGGTTTTCGGCCTTCATAATGATGAGGAGGTCCATCCCTTCTAGATTGGCCTAGATTTTATGCTAAAAAGGGAGAAGAATCAGAAATATTATGATTTTGTTGATATAATAGCTAGAGGGATGCTAGAACAATTGAAGAATTATGACATCGAGCATAAATTCAGGTATTCTTCTTTCTTGGCCCACTTGATTTTGAATCAAAATTTTGAGTTGCAGGAGAAAAATATGCTAGTGTCTAGGTTAGATGTAAAAGGTTGTTGTTAGTCAGTTTCTATATGGACCCATGTACTTTAAAAAATGGGGGATTATTATTGGTTTGTAGATCATTTTTTGATTCTACTGCTTCAAGATTTTTTTCCATGCCCTATGGGACATTTCTCTCCTAAGTTCGCATAATGGATGGAAACTCTATTGAAACTAGTGGATTATTTCCTAGGAGAGGATTTTACATTTATTAGATTTCATGGTTTTTTCAGGGAGCCTTCAGACTCCCCAGATTTGTAATGCATAGAGTTTTCGCATTGGAGGCATGTCATTAGGAAAATCTTGCTAACAATGCCTATGGCACTAGAAGGAATAAGACAAAGATATACTTGCTTCCCCTCACAATTTCCAACATTCAAGTAATGATGATGAAGTGGAAGTTAGAGGGTAAGCTTATGAATCTACTAGCGTCCCTAGGCTTGGTTCTCATATGTGACATGGGAGACTACAATATAACAAAGCACTTAACTTTGAAACATGAGAGTCAAGAGTATTTTGAGAAGAGGAGGATTTTAACTTAGGAAGGTTAAAAAGTATATATTGACTTGGCCCACATTCCACTCAAATGACCAAAATAGTTGAATTTATATGTGCCGCAAGAAAAGTATCAGAGGAACATCTCGATGGCTAAATCCCTCAACACATAGTTGAAGCACAAAGGGTGGTTGGAAAGAAAGAAGGCAGACTTCTGGAGGTTCCAACAAGAGATAAAATGTTCCAATGCCCTATTCAGAGAATTTCAGCCACATGAGAAAAGGTTTGAGGATATTTATGATCAAGAGGACAACACCAAAAATAGTAGTCTAGAGACAAGTCATGAGATTGAAGAGGAGTAGCTCCTGTGCTATACTTTTCATCCTTAGGAATTTTATAGGAGGAGAGGCTCGAAGTAGAGGTACTCATAAGTCATGTCCTCTTCCAATGCTTGAAGCAAATGAAAAAGGACCTAACGGTCACCAAGAGGGTCCACTGTGGTTATCAAAGGCCATGCTTTGGAGGGATTGACCACTAAGGGATCAGAACATACCAGTTTTGGTTGTGTAAAGAGAAGACGAGTCAAGGATCTAGGTACACCCAATGCATCAACCTGAGGGAAAGAGGAAGTAGAGTATGTTCTAAAAAAAAATTCGACCGTCGTAGCCAATGTAAGTTTTACTCCCTCTCTTCTTCTCGCCTTTCCATCTTTGGTTACTCTTCTACACCCATCTATAGAAAAGAGTCCTCAGTCTATGGACCTTGAGCTAGTAGTCTTGAATACACCCCCTTCCATTTTTAATGAACTTTCTAAAGCAACCCTATGTACTGAACGAGTAGCATCTGCTTCTACCACTATTAATTCTTTAATTACCCTGTCAAGGGCCCCCATTGAAAGAGATGAAACTTTTGTGTTGCTTGTCACTCTTAGTCAATCAACTTCTAGGAAAAAATATCTCCTTTTTTTTGTTTTTCTTTTCAACCTGACTAGTTTTCCTCCCTACCCAATCTCAATTTGGTATCCTACCTTTTTCCATGACAACAATCCCTTTTGCTTCCTCGCATGCTCATACATATGAGTTTTCTCCTTATATCACCCTTGTTGGTCTCCTCCTGGTGCTTCCATTGTAGCACAAAGAATTTATACCCCTCAAAGTCTCCAAGAGTATTTTAATGCAACCAAGCATGCTTGATAGGTCAAAAAGCAAAAATGACTATTAAAGAACATTGCTCTGCCAACTACCAAGAAGCTTGAAGCTTGCTTTCAATGAAGAGTGGAATTCTCTGTGATCACTACCATGAGACTTCTTGTGTCCAAGACCGAGGGACAAATTCAAATGGAGAATTACAATATCAAAGCCATGGGCCTAGATTTGAACAAAACTCACCTGTGCAACAAAGTGTCCCTAGCTAAGGCTACCCAGAAAGTGGTTGAAGAAGCGTGAGGAAAAGCTGATAAATGTAAGGGAAATAGTGAGTAGGTTTTAGAATGAGATCAAGGCCAGAGATGTCAAGATGGTGCACATAAGAAAAATAAAAAATCAACATGGAGAAATAGCTAAGTTGCTCGAGGAGGTCCAGCGTGAACAGGTTCAGCTGTATGCTGAAATTGAAAAGTTGAAAGTTGAGATGGCTACTCAGCGCTAGAAAAATTTTCAGTACCAACACACTTAGGAACACATAAAAAGAGAGCTAGATGATCTAGGTGAAATCAGAAAATTGTGTTTCACTTTTTTACCAAGATAGACATTTACATCAATATTGTTAACTGAACCTTCATCCTTTTTTACCTATAGTAGCTAAACCGATAAGAATTTGAAGATGATGTGAACTAGTGATTTGTGGAAATTTGTATGTAGATTCTAAATATTTTTTTTTTCAAATTTTATGAAATAAATCGTGAATCTTTCAACATCTCCTTTAATAATTGGTTTTAAACAAAAAACAACATTTTCATAAAGTAACGTTTGTGTCATACAACATAATTATTTTTCTATAAAGGATTGGATTCTAATTTTTGAAATATAGATTCTCAACATCAATATCTACGGAAAAGATATTTTTTCATAATTTTTTGTTGTATTTTTCTTTTAAATTAAGTTTTTAAGTCATTGTAACTATAATTTTGATATACATGTGTGTCGTACAACATAACAAGTTGTGTATAAATCAAAATGCATTTTTCTCTTTTTCGAATGAAACAAGGACATCAATACCTAGGGAATGGGTATTTTTAATATTTTTTTTTACAATGGTTTACTTATTTTCCACCTTTGCACAACAAAGAGCTTGATGTTCAGAGAAAAACATATGTTTAGAAAAGGTTGAAAATTAAATACACGATAAAATTGAAATATATCAAAACTATACTTGTTCGAAAGCTCATTTTGAAGGCTACAATCTTGTAGAATATAAGTTTTAAATGGTGTTATTTAATCCCTCAAAAGGTAAAGAAAAAGTGGTTTCTTACTAGCATTTTGATAGGTGTGAAGGAGACTCCATTGTGGATATGATTTAATAATAGAGGGGTTATATCCAAGGGGGTTTGATCGAAGGGTGTATTAACTATACCTCTTCAACTAAAATCCTTTAGATGGAGCCTCTCAAGACTTAAATCTTTAGTTTTTCTAAAAATAGTGATTTCAGGCAAAAATCAGCACATCCCAAAAGTGAGGCACACTATTGTGACAACACCCATGTCTAATCTTAGGCTTCCAGCAAGCTACAAAAGGCCCAAGTAGAAGCAAAAAATTCAAAACAAGAGATTAGAAGGTTGAACTCAGAACTAAAAAATGCTCTCAGAGAAAAGAATCAAATAGAGAAAAGCATAAGAGCAAGAGAGGCTTATTCAATTAGGAGTTAGCTACTGCACAAGGGTCAGGGACCCTCTTGATATTGAAGAATCTGATATCTACACACTAGGAGTGGATCACAATTGTGGTCCCCATTCTTAGTCCTACTTTACAATTCTTAAGGGACATTCGAGAATTAAACCTAAAGGTTGGCCTGATGGTTGATCAATTTTTGTAGATATGTGCTCCCTGAGTGGAAAAATTGCAAAGCTTGATTTCTAAGTTGTGTGTGGCCACTGATGAGGCCCTAAAAAGTGTAGGATTCTTGATCAAAAATCCACCTCCATCAAAGAAAACAAGATCATGAACTGCCACAAGATTGCAACAAGGTGTAAGGAATGTCAGATAGTGTTGAACAAGTGGGTCATTGAAATCAAGGACTTCAGTGTCCTAGTTAGCTTCAGGTTACCTCATTTTCTCTCACTAGATGGAGATGTACTATTAGTTGATAAAGTCATGTATGCAATCAGACATAAGGTCCATACTTTTGTGGAACTCTTAGGTTCAAGTGTGATGCCCACTATTGATGAAATTGAGCATGAGATCTTCCCTCTTTCTCATCTCTATTATCAACTTGGGGTAGTTTCTGCTAGATGGGGATTTGTTTCTTTCAAGGAATTCTTTAAGCTAGACCAAGCATACAGGATCATCTGTACTCTCATCCTAATGACTCATGCAGATTGGGAGGCACAATATTTTGCTTTCCTCAAGCTCCAAGAATTTCTAGAGGTCTAGATTTATGCCTCTACAAGCGAAGGCCCCTTGTGAGTCATAATAATTGTGAAGCAATTTTCCCTTAATCATTTTTTACTTTTGGCTTGTATATGTTTTTGGCTTTAGATGTTTCTGCACTCAAAGCAAAGTTGTTTCGAAAGGTGTACAATGCACAGCATGGTGGCTACATGGATTTTATTTATTAGCTTCCTTTCAAGAGAGAGTCGGGACACACGTTAGCTCAATGGAGATTTTCACAAATTTGAGAATCCACGTCCACTTGACCTGTCATCTCTTCACTATGGGTATTTTGCATGTTTATGAAGAAATTACTTTTGGAGTGTGTCAGAGCTTCCTACCCCTTTTTGGTTTTTCAGATGGAAACTTTGAGTTAGCGCCATTGGGCTATGTGATTGATCAACTAGACTTTTCCTAGGCTATTTTTTAGGATCTGATCATTTTCAGATAATGATCTTTGTGAAATATCTAAAGGGAATTAATGCGACAATTGAGAATTGATGAGAAAATATTGCTATGACCTAATTAAAGATCTAAGATCATATTGTGAGCTATTTGTGTCACAAAAAAATGTATTTCTTTCTTGATATGGGCATAATTGATGACAAATTGGACTTAATGAGGCCTTGATTTAGTGTTGTGAGGTGTTTTACACATCCACATTAGGTCTTGGACCCTTGCAAACTGAATAAAATGCATTTAACAATGTCTTGTAAAGGTGTTGTAAAATAATTGCATGCCTCTCTAGACTTAATTGGCCTATCTTCCCCTAATTCAATGGTATAAAATGTATTTAATGGAATTATCACATTAATCTAGAAGGCTTGTAAATTAAACCTAATTCTAATCTAGTGTTGTAATGTGTTTAACACATTCACATTGGATATTTTGCCTTTTTAGGCTATTTGGACCTCATTTTGGTGTTGTAAAGTGTATTTAATCACACTTTCACATTGAAATTTGTGTCCCTAGCCCTAATTACTCTTTACTTCATCATTAATAGACCCCTATTGCCCCATATTGTGCATCCCAAGGATTAAATTGATCAAAGAATCAACTAAATCAACATAAAAACTAAAATTATTCACTCCCTGACAATCCAATTGGTAAAAGAGGGACCAAGTTTCCCATCTAGGTGAATTAGTCCCATCTAGGTAGGACTAAGTCACCCAACTTTCTGACTTAGTCCCATTTGGGCTATTTTTGAGGTTAGGGCAGGAAAAAATGGATTTTAATTTTATTTTTCCTTCATGTCAACCTTGGGGATCAAATTAATGAGAAAATTAGGTGGATTGCCTATAAATACAAGCTTCTAAACCCTAATTCACGATCATCTTAACTCATTCATCATTTATCCTCCACCTCAAGTTAAGAAAGCTATAGTTTTACCATTTCAAGTCATTAAGATAACTTCTTCAGACATTCAAGGGAAGATTCTTCATCTATTGTTGCAGAAAATTAAAATATATCATCATGGAAAGTCTCTAATTCCATTATTTTATGTTTCATTACATTATTTCTTCATTTTAGTTTAATTACCTAAAAGGGGTTTGACCAAGGCAAAACCCCATGTCCTAACATTCAACATTTCTCTCTTTCATTATGTGTTTGCAGATTGAGGCACTTTGAGGATTTCAAAATAATTGAAGGATAAGTTACAAAGTTGTTGAGTACATCTCCTTATCGTCTAGGTTAAAATCTACACAAAAATTCACTTACAGTGCCAAAAATCATAGTTTCATAATCGAAGACCTATCAAGAATCGAAGTGCAAACATAGGGCTTATGTTTCCACTTTCAAATTTTTAGAAAAGCCAAAGTGGACTAAGTCACCATCAATGGTGACTTAGTCCCACTACACATGTGTTTCCGAGTTTTTTGTAGACTTGGATACCCATTTGGATGAAATGGGCTCTAGTATAGTTTTCTAGATTTGGGACTAAGTCGCCTAGAATGGCATAAGTGTCCCAATAGGACAAAATTTTAGAATTGATAGTATTTCTATTCTTCATTCTAATTTTCAACATATTTTCAAGTGCATGCTTTCTATTTTTCTTTCCTATTCCATTTTGTTTGCATTTCTATTCATCCTTTTAGGTCTTTTTGCATACATCATTGTATTTTCAAACAAGATGTATTTCTTTAGTTTTCATTTAATAATCAATATCTTTTACCAAATTTTCTACATTTAGATCATTTCATTTAGATATATTTCATCCATACTTGCATTTTTTTGAATGTGGACATTACACATTTGGCCTACCTCTCTCCTTTTAGGTGAAAATCCCTAGAAGTGTTAGAGAATTGTGGGTACCTAAATTGGTGTCCACACTATCAAATGCCAACATTTGGCAACAATTACTTCTAGAGTGTGGCAGTGGTCTTCTCTTCTTTCATCTAAAAATGAGAAGTAGTGACAGAAGGAATGGGTTGGTTCCAACTTCCAGTTTGCTTGTCTTAGGAAAAAGTCTCTTTAGTTTTCTTAAGTAATAGAACCATTTTCATAAGTAGAATTGCAAAACTAATTTTTCTGGCATGTTATATTGTTTAAGCTTAATTTATTATTGGGTTGGCATATGACCTCTATTTTAAAGTTCATTTGATATTTAAGCATGAACTGTTTGGAAGATATATTTGAGATTGTGCATGTATGGCCTTTATCAAGTTTCCTTCTTTATGCTTTCGTTCTAAATTAAACACTGTGCTAAGCTAAATTCAGATAGTTTGAGTAGTTTATTTCCATGTTCTAGGCTTATATGGTATGATAATAAGTTATGGAAATTGAACTATGTTTGTGAACTTCATTTTCTTGAAATGTTGTGTTTTCATATTATTCTCTAAGAAGATGAAGAGTTTATGTGATTTCTTAATGTTTTTCTATTAACAGGTATGTGCAAGATCATGTTGGGCCAAAAAGTGGCAATATGATGGGTATTTGTAGGTTATGTGGCTAACAACTTTCTTTTACCCAAAATTTATGAAATAAAAAGGGTTTTTAAAGGAGATTCTTAGCTTTCTACTAATATAAAGTATGCTTTACTTTGAATTTAATCAATAATTATTATTCATTTTCTACTTGAATTATGACAAAAGTGTTGATTGATAGGCTAATTGAAAATATCTATAGCTTTTAAACTGTATCACATTTTTTGAATATAAAACATGCATCACATTCTATGTATACTATAGGATTAAAAAAAGAAAAATTGAATCTCATGAAGTTTTGACCAAGTTAAGGTGGTTATATGATTTTTTATATTTTTAAAAAGTTGTAATAAAAATTCATAATTAATTATTTACTTGGAAAAAATTACAAAAAAAATTCATCACATCCGAACAAGAGTCCTCTACTTATGTCTAAAATATTATAAAAAAATATTATCATTTTATTGTGGTTAAGGTGGTCAGACAAACACCTACTTATTTTTTCCCTGAAATTTAAGTACTACTGCATTGAAAATTCAAATTTTCACCAAATAGATTTTAAAAAGTAAAAATAAACCTAGTAGTTTAGAAACTACATTCAATTTTCTACATATTATATTCTTACATATTTTTGAAATAATATAGATAATTTATTCAAGTTTTTATGTCAAGTTGTCTAACTCTGATTTTTCTAAATTTTTTGCCACTTAAGGGCAGGTTTTTTCTATGATGATCATGCACATACCCTAACCTTGGAAATTTTTATGTTTGATTGGACCTTAATGAACACTGTCTATGTGGATATTTGAAAGACTACACTATTCTTGTAGTTAGAATTTACTATTTGTTCTCTTCCCAATAGTGAAGGGTTGTGGCATTTGTGTCTATGAAAGATTGGGTTTGAAATGTTGTAAAAGCTTTGGCGTATCACCATTTTTATGTTTTATGTTTACATTTCCTTCTACCCTTTTCTCAAAAAACTCAGAGAAGATCCAAATTTCTATCAAAATCTTGGAGGTATTCAGTGAGGCACAAATCACTCCCCCACTCACTGAATTTCCCATTAGGTTGTCAAGAGGCACAAGCTTTAACGATCAACAAGTCCCACCTATATTTTTGGGTCTCAAACCTAGTTTCACACCTTTCTAAGCATTTTTAAAAATGGCCCCAAAAATTATGCCTATTGGGACTCATACACCACCTTAGGTAAATGAATCTCATTTCAACCAAAATCAAAATTAACTCAAATTTTTGGCAAAATTTTATTCTCCTAGATTTGATGTCAGTTTGTAGTGTTGTAATTTTGAGAATTCTTGCATAATTGAGTATAAATACAAGTTTCTTTCATTCATTTTTCACCTAGCAAGTTGAATGAGCATTCTCATAGAAATTTCAAGTTCACAAGAGCATTCAAGAGAAAATTATCAAGCATTTTAGAGAAGCATTCAAGAATTAATCATCATGTTAAAGATTTCATGCATCATGTTTGTTTTTGAGCTAACAATTGTGATGTAGGGTTTTGTGATTCAAGCATGCATTTCGTTCAAGATCCACATCCATTAAATCCATCTCATACATGTTTTCACCCTCTTATTGCTAGGGTTTTGTGATTTGCAACATCACATTTTGTTAATTCATCATTCTCCATTCATATTTCATTATATTTCAAGGTTTGATTACCAAAACAGGGTTTCACCATGTAAAACCCCTATCCACTAACCCAACAAAATTTCCCCCTCTCCTTTATGTGTTATTTGTAGGTATAGGTTGCATATTTCCTAAGGAGAAAGATTGGAAAAAAAATTTCTAATCATTCAAAATTTTCAAAGTTGACATCAAGAATTGGAGAGCATTGGAGATCACCTACAAGTTGTAAATCATGGTTTCATATTTGAAAATCAATTAGGAAGGGCATAGAAAATAGAGAAGAGTAGGATCATACTTTGAAGCTTTATAAAACCCTAACTAGACTAATTTTCCACTTCTAGTGAATGAGTCCTAGTTTCAAACAAAATTTAGATTCTTGCAGATTCAAATACCCATTTGGCAGATTCATTTTCCCACACAAAAACCCAAATTTTGGACTGATTTTCCCAGCTTGGAAAATGAGTCCCAATCAGAACTAAATTCAAAATTTCCAATGTTTTATACCTCCTTCCAATCATTTCCAAATTTCCATTTGCACATACTCCTTTCTATAGTTTTCTATTTTGTTTCATTTGCATTTCTAGGTCATTTTGTAGGTCATTACAATGAATTAGGGTTTACTATTGCATCTTGCATTTTATTTATCTTCCAACTTCTTACTTGGTGGTGAACCCCTTATTAGTTTCTATTTATCCCCTAGAACAACCCTCTTGAAAGATCTCTTTCTCCTTTGCATTGAGATCTCAAGGGTTTGTTCTTGAGTGAAAGTAAAAATTGTCATTCTAGGTCCTAAACCCTAAAAGTAGGAAACAATTTTCCGCCTTTCAATTTGGTGAACCTACATCTAGAACATCATAATTCTGATTTGGAGTGCATCATCATCCTATATTTAGATTGCATTAATATTGCACTAGGGTTTTGAAATTTTGCATTAGTGGATGCTCATATAGCTTTCATTTATGCATCTCATTTCATTAGAAATAAAATAAAATATGCATTTGAATTTAATATATAGTTTTTAAAACATAAAAAGCATAAAATTCAACTGAAAATTTCTAAGAATTTTGAAAAAAAATATTATTAGGACTTATTTGCCACCTTGGTTGAATCAGTCCTAATGCAAATTTTGCACTACATTTTTTGGCATTTAAAGCTCTATTTATGAGTTCATGTTTTCTCTTGTTACCTTTTTGTTCTAGCTTTTACACTTTCTAATTCATTGCATCTGGTATAAATTAGTTCATCTTGTTCATTTCTTAAAATCCAAATTTCATCTACAACATTTCATTTCACATTGTTGAATAGCTGAGAATTTGAAATTTACATCATGGATATGTGTTTTAGTAAACTTTAGTTGTCCTTGAAATCCTTAGTGGATGTCTCAATTTGTGCTTCTGGAAATGACCCTAACAAAATTGAACTTACTCATGCTCACTCAACTCCTAATGCATGTCCTCCTCATGATGTTGACATCATTGGAGAATATGATGACAACATGAATGCATTCCTTAACAATTTCCTTAATAACCTTAAAGCTAATGCATCATTTTATCCATCCATGAAGAAACCAACCCCCCTATAATACCACCTCTTGAGATGTTTGGTTACTTACATCCTGAAACTGAAACAATAGCTAAACCTATGTTCCCTATAGTAGGTGAACCTAGCTCCTTTAAACAAGAAAACGCTCAACAATTTTATGGTAACAATGTAACAAACACTCTCATCAATCTAGAAGAGACATATGGAAAAGGATTCACATTCTTGAGTAAACAAGGATGTGATACAAGTTTTCAACATGAAATTCATCAACTCTTAGAGAAAATACCAACTGAGGAAACCAAAGGGTTAGGATATCAAGATCCCCCTCCCAACATAAGTGCTCCTAAAGAATACCTAAGGCTTTGTACTGATGGTACAATTGTCTTAGATCCTTCTTTTGATATGAATGTCATTCTTCATAAAGAACAACCAATAAGTCCTAACAATGACAAGGATGATAAGATCACCTTAGGTCCTCCCCCTCAACCTTCAACTTAATAAATTGGTAAATCTAGCAAGTGCAAGAGGACCTACAAGCTACAAAAACTAAAGTTCCCGTGTTTGCCACCTAAAAGTGAAAGAAAATTACAAATACTTCTAAACCAAGGACTTATACTATTGCCACCTATGAAAGATAGACCAATATTATATCCTAAAGATGCAAAGGTTCCACATTTTTGATACCACAATACTCTTGGACATAGTGTAGATGAGTGTCATGCATTCAAAATTATCTTGAGTAAATATCACTTTGATTTAACAATAATTGTTATCCAATGATTCCATAACATACCCTTTCAACCCTTTGTCATGTAGTAGTTGTAGAGTTTTTCATTCTCACTGCTACATGATCTCCCCTATCACCTACCTCGGATCATTCTTTTCTTGCACTTGGTGGGGGAAAGAAGTATATAGCCATGTCCTAGTAATGCACTTGTCATTGTCCCTTTAGCTAGTTGCATTCCTTCAATATACAATGAACATGATTGGGATGTAGCTGACCTACTTTAGGTTGACTTGCATGTTCCATACTAGCCTTTTGCATCTTTCCTTTTTTTGTGTGTGATTGCATGTGCATGATGTGATCCCATGTGATGTCAGTTTGATCTTCTCTCTCTCTTTCTGAAATTCCTCTATTTGTACCTTCATTATTCTCTATGGACTGCCAATCTTTTACTTTTCACTTTTTCTCTTTTCATTTTTCTTGGTTTTTTCCTTTGGGGGTGACACAAGGTGTTGAGACATTCATGTCTCTTCCATGTTGACCCAAAAGGATTTTCCTTTTCTTTTTATTTATCTCATTTCATTTTTCTTGTGTTTTCCTTTTGGGGATGATGCAAGGCATTGAGATATTGATGTTTCTTCCATGTTGATTAGAAAGGTTTTTCTTTGTTTTCACTCTCTTTGTGTCATTCTTGTAGTTCTATTTGTGTTTGGGGAATGATGATAGTTTCGAGCTCTCTAGAAACATTGCAACAAGAACATACTAACCCCAAGTCCATAGATCCCTTATGTTTTTGGTGTTTTCATTTTGGGGGAAACCCCTCTCTTTTCTTTTCTTTTGCATGATGTAGCTTTACTTGGAAACATATTACTTGGAATAGGGCTTTCAAATTAGGTTCTCATGTCCTCTTTTCTATATTCATTATTCATTTTATTCTTTAAAGTAATTGATCACAACATGGGTTTTAGCAATTTATTTAATGTTGGGGCATACATTGGCATTATTCTTTTGCATTTTATTTTCATGGTTCTTGGTGCAGCCTTCTTACTTTATATGATGTGTTTTCTGCTTTGTGGTTGACATTGGGTATGATTTCCTTCAAGAGTGTGATCTCTCTTAAGCATATTACATTCCTCTTATTGGCTTGATGCAACACACTGCATCCCATTAGTTGTGAATTTTCTATTCTTTGATTGGTCCTCTCCTTGAGACATTAGGTACAATGTTCCCTAAGTTAGAGACCTCACATGAGCTAAGCAAGACTCCTTTGAAAAAACCTTATTTTTGCATTATATGGCCACCTTGCATAATACAACTTGCATGCTTGTAGAGCCATCTTGTTTTTTCATGACAGCCCAAGCATACAAAGTTTTTCTTTCCTCATGAAGCTCAAAAATTATTTTTCTGTGTGCCTTATTAAAGTTATTAGGGGGTATAACTTTGTTATGGTTTGATAGGAAGCCCAACTAAGGCATGAATTTCCCTTAGCCACTCATGTGTGAGTGTGAATGCATATCAACCATGTGTGTATGTGTCTCACATATTTTGGATCCTCACCTAGTGGACAACCAAGAGTTTCATTGCCTTAGAGTGAGCTTGCATTTTTTAGACAAACAACCTAGATCTAATCAACATTGTGATGGAGAAACAGTCAAAGTTTGATTTGATTCTTTTATATTTTTAACTTTTCTCTTTCTTGTCTCTGATAGTGTATGCTTGTTCTTTGTTCTTGCTCTTTATATCATTCTCATGTGTGTTATCTTGTGCCTATGTTGGTTTGTAATGGGATCCTAATCCTAGGGGCTTGATCACCCCTCTCAATCATTCTCATCCCACCCTACTAGAATTGGTGCACTTGGACCCCTCTTGATGCATTTTTGTCTACTTTAGTGAGTTTGAAGCAAGTTCATCCTCTCACTAAAGTGGGGGCTAAATGTAGTGTCAAAAAATATTGTCAAGGACATTTTCACACTTTCTTGTGCCCTCCTTGCTGAATTGAGCTTAATGTTGCCTTGATTTAGTGTTGTAATGTGGTTGAAACATCCACACTAGGTCTTGGGCCCTTGTGAACTAATGAATTTAAATGGTTCCTTGCTAAAGTGTTGTAACACACTTTCACACTTTTCTAAGGTTTTATTGATCAAATAAACCTAATAAACCTCTTTTTAATCTTAATCTTGCCTTATTTTAAAGTGTTATGAAGCATTGTAACACACTTTCATAGTTATGTGGGATTTTCATTAATACTCGGGCTTTCTTATGCTTTAATTGGCCTTATTTTGCATCCTCAAGCCTTATTTATTGCATCGTTTCGATCATAATCCTAACACAAATCAATACCCAATCATAATTCAGGTGTTTCATGCTTGAATGGCCAAATTTTGTGATTTGGGACTCATTCACCACCTTGGGTGAATGAGTCCCACCTATAATTTTGGGTCTTGGACCTAGTTTCACAATTTTCTAAGCATTTTTAAAAATGGTCCAAAAAATTATGCCTAATGGGACTCATTCGCCACTTTGGGAAAATGAGTCCCATTTGTCCCAAAATAAAATTTAATTCAAATATTTAGTAGGATTTTATTCTCCTAGATATGAAATCAGCTTGCAGTGTTGTAATTTTGAGAATTCTTGGATAATTGAGTATAAATACAAGTTTCTTTCATTCATTTTTCACCTAGCAAGTTGAATGAGAACTCTCATAGAAAGTGTAGACACGTAAAATATACTAATTGACATCGTGCATCTAAATCCTGACTTACTAACATCGCTTTTTCTTGAATAATCCCTCGATCTAACCATTTAATCAAATTCCCCTATGTGATTAAATTCATCGATATTCATCTCTTAATTAAATAAATAATTTTGTCTAATTAAGTCACTTTCTCTTGTTAATTAAATCAATCCATCTGATCTAATTATCTCTATTTAATTAAATAATCAATTTATTTGATTAAATTTCTAAAGTCTATCCATTAAATTAAATAAGTTAAAACCTTATTTGATTTAATCTAACACCATCACTTTTAATTAAATAAATCAAAAAAATTATTTAATTAGCCTCTTATCATATTCCTCTCTTATTTGATTTAAATAAATCCATAAATTTGAGTCAAATAGGTCACATCATCTAACACCTCTCATTAAATTAATTAACCCTTGATTAATTTAATCTCATCTCATGTCACATCCTCTAGATAATGCAATTTGCACATGAAAATAGATTTAATTCATTTATTAAATCTCTATTTTCCTCACAAGGAATCTTTTGGAATATTCTCTCAATTTGAATTCAAAAATTCCAAGTCAACATATACATCCAACAAGGCATTTAAAATCTCTTCCATGTCCTTTACCTTGAGCCAAGTGGCATTTATTGAATTTTCCCTTCCCTCTTGCATGTCATTTCAACAAATTTGAAATTCAAATATTATGCATTTATTGGCAAAAACCCCAAATCTTGCACATCCTCCATCCATTCATAGCTTGAAAAGTGGCATCATATCATTGGATGAATGTTAGTCCCACATTGCTCAAATTTGGACATTCATCCATCTTGGAATTCTATAAATAAAGGGCTCATGTCCTCATTTCATCATCCACAATCCAAGCAAAGTTACCATGCTCAAATATTTCTTGAATTTCATCCATTATCATTGAGTCATAGCTAGGTTTTGCAGATTTTTGGCTTGGAGTCTTCCTTCTTCATCAAAAAGGTGGATCAATCTCTTCAACATTTGAAGCTTACATCTTAGGAATTTGGAAAGGGCCAATTTTCACATAAAATTGGCACCAATTCCCCCATGGGATCATGAGTTTTCATATTTAAATTAGGATTCAATCTAGTTTATCATTTATATTGTGTTCTTCATTGTTTTCTTTCCTATTTTGAATTTGTAAATGGATTTTATGGGGAATCCTTGTTTTGGCTTGCAATATCTAACTTGAGTTGTTTATTCTCCTTGATTTGTAGGTACCAAGGTTGGGGTTCACACATTTGGTCCTCTCCCTTAGGTAAGGAAAGCTAGATGCGGAAGCAACTCTCCTAGCATCAAAACCTTATGGAAGAATGCAGAGATACCTTTAAATTTTACAATTACAGTCCAATTAAGATGCACTAGAAAGAGATTACTGAAATAGAGTATTTGAAAAACACATATGAACACCAGATTTATGTGGGAAAACCCTTATGGGAGAAAAACCCACAACACCAAGAGAAGTCACTTTGTATTACAGTAATACAGATTACATATAGAGTTTTGACTTATCTTTTTGATGTCAGTTTACAACAGCATAGACGATGAACAACCTTGTTATAGAAGATTCATGTTACAGTCTTCACATAATAGAATTCATCCACTCATCATACAATCACATGGAAATCTGTCGATACATCGAACAATCCAACCGAGCATCATCTTCTATTCCAAACTATATTCATCTCCTTCCTGTCTGTCGAGCTTCCTCTCAGAACTGCCACAACGAACTATCTTCCAACAGTTCCCATTTAGCTCCTCTAATTGGACACAAGACACCACATAGAAAGGTCAAATGGTCAAAGAAAACAATCAACTTTGTTGGCATGTCAGTGAGACACTAACCATGTCTCCCCGATGCCACAAAGTCTTCACAGTCAATATTGCCAAGAATCCATAGACTCGGCAAGAGGTTACATCAATATCACAAGTTGTACTGACTTCAATATTTCTATCGTCAAGACATACTGCTCTTCGGTGAGACATTATATCAATATTCAAAGGCACATCAAATTTTCATACCACTGGCAAGACTTACCGCTCTCGCCAAGACATCCCACCAAGCCTTCATGTTATTCCAAAACCACCATTCTCACCAAGAGTTATACCGAAGACCCCTCATCATCGGCAAGACTATCATCTTTTTCCAAGACATCACAATGAGCTCTCATGTTATTCTGAAGCATCCAAATGATTGGTAAGACCTACTGCTTTCACCTAGAGGTCATACCAATGCCTCCAAGTTACACTAAAACTTTCCATTGTTGACAAGAGAATCAACCTTTGGCAAGACTTCTTACTGAGGCTTCCACATTACCCTGAGACCCCAAGTGTAAACTATCGGTGAGACATATCACTATTGCCAAGAGTTCTTGGCGAAGTCTCCATGTTACCCCGAAGACACCAAGTGTATCCCCATTAGTGAGACATTCCTTCATTGTTGAGACTACTCCCCGAGACCTTTGAGTTACCCTGATGGCCATATGTTATCGATAAGACATTCTTCAGTCGTTGGGACTTCTTCCTGAGTTTTCAAGTCACCCCAAAGCCCCCGGTTGCTATGAGTCTCCCCGACGCCCAATATGAATGGCCTGTTGACTAGAGATCTACAGCCGGCAAAAGGTCACACCAAACACAATATGTCATAGTGATAGGACCATTCAGTGAGACTGAAGCAAGGTCACGACAACCTGAACTGTTCAACAACATTTAAATGCTAGTCGGCCAGACACTAAAGATGTCACACTGACTTGGCCCTTTTAGAGGTTTTAGCCTATGGGATTGAGGCACGTGTTTCCAACAATCTCCCACTTGATGAAGATCACATAGGAACCTCTAGAGTACAACAAAACTACTAAAAATCATGGGCACTAAGGCCCATTGAACTGGCACACCACCTGAACATTTTTGTGCTCACTGGCTTCGTCAATGCATCTGCAACATTCTCCAGAGTGTCAACTTTTTCCAAACTAACCTTTCCATCCTCCACCATATCTCATACAAAGTGGTACTGTAATCTATATGTTTCATCCCAGAATGGAAAGTAGGATTCTTTTCCAGACAAATTGCACTCTGACTGTTACAAAAAATAGTTATTTTCCTTGCATCAAAACCAATGTTAGAATACAAACATTTTAACCAAACTTCTTCTTTACAAGCATGTGTAGCTGCCATGTATTCAACTTCTGTAGTGGACAAAGTGACTACAGCCTATCACTTGCTCATCCAAATTACTGCACCACCATTCAACATGAAAATATATCCACTGCTGGACCTCCTGCTGTCAATGTCCCCTACCTAATCAAAATCTACATAACCTCAAATGCTGAGAGTCCTCTATGATTCAACCAGGTTCACATGGTAACATAAAACATATTCTGAAGTCCCCTTCAAATATCTAAACACTCTCTTCATAGCATCCCAATGTGTTCTTCTAGGATTAGCCAAAAACTGACTAAGAACTCCCACTGCTTGGGAAATGTCTAGCCTTGTACAGACCATTGCATACATGAGACTACCAACCACACTAGCATAGGTTACACTGGTCATGTCCTCCATCTTAGTAGGAGATTTTGGACAGTCTTCAATAGATTGTTTTGTTCCCTGCAAGACTGGAACAACTAGCTGCTTGCAATCATTCATGCAAAATCTCTCTAGAATAATCTTGATATACTTACTCTAACTGAGCCAAAGTTTTCTACTATTCCTATCCCTAGTTATCTCCATCCCTAGAATATACCTTGTTGCACCAAGATCTTTCATTTTTAACTTAGTAGACAACTAAAACTTAAGATCAGAAATCATTAGCTTACTATTGCCTATGAACAACATATCATCAACATAGAGAGCAATAATAAGAACTTGATCACTTTCAACTTTATAATAGACACAATGATCATATTTTTATCTCACAAATCCCAAAGACAATACAAAAGTATCAAATTTCTAGTACCACATTCTAGGTGACTGCTTTAACCCATATAGAGACTTCTTTAACTTGCAAACCATTTTTTCTTTACCTTTCTCAACAAAGTGCTTAGGCTGGGACATATAGATTTCTTCTTCAAGATCACCATGAAGAAATGTTGTCTTCACATCCATCTATTCAACCTCTAAGTCATATGTTGTTGCAAGTGACAAAAGAAATCCGATAGATGTCAGCTTAGCTCTAGAAGAAAAAATTTCCCCATAATCAATTCCATCTACCTAGGAATAACCCTTCGCAACCAATCTTGCCTTGTACTTTTCCACACTGCCATCCAGACCAATCTTCTTTTTAAATACCCATTTTCAGCCCACAACTTTTCTACCTTTAGGCAACGGCACCAAACTTCAAGTTTCATTCTTTTCTAATGATGCCATTTCTTCATTCATGGTTTCCAACCAAGAGTCTAAATCAGACATTTTAAATGCCTCCTTTACAGTCCTAGGCTCATCAATGCTAGAAATTAAAGCATAGGCACAAGTAGAATCTATCAAAGAAAATCCATACCTATCAAGTTGTTTTCTTTCACAAGTTGACCTCCTCAATTGATGAGCCTGAGGTTCTTCTTCTTCTTCAGAACTTTCAGAACTGCTTGAGCTCTCCTCAGTTTCAGGTACATTTTTAATTTTCAATTCCTCTTTCTCAGGTGTAGGAGGAATTTCAACTACATCCCTATTGTTTTCTGACTTTGTCTCTGATAACAGATCCAAGGTAGAAGGCTTCAACTCATGAAAGATTACACTTCTACTATACAGAACCTTTTGCGTATCAGGATTCCAAAGTTTGTATCCTTTTATGCCAGTACTATAGCCAATAAAAATAAATTTGATAGCATTGTTCTCCAACTTAGATCTTTTCTCATTCAACACATATGCATATGCCTCACAGCCAAAAACATGAATGTGTCTTAGAGAGGGCTTCTTACCAGACCATGCTTCCAAAGGTGTTTTCTCAACAAGAGTAGAATTTGGAGAACGATTAATCAAGTAACATGTAGTAGCAATAGCCTCAGCCTAGAACTTCTCCTCCAAGCCAGCACTACTTAGCATATTTCATGCTCTCTCCATCACTATCCTATTGAACCTTTCTATAACTCCATTTTGTTGTGGAGTATAAGGTGTAGTCTTATGTCTTTTAATCCCATGGTATTTTCAATACCTTTCCAATCATCAAAGCAAAATTAACCACATTATCAGTCCTTAAGCATTTAATTTTCTTACCATTCTAATTTTCAACAAGGTTTTTAAATTCCTTAAACTAACTGAACACTTCTGATTTACTTTTCAGAAAATAAACAAATTTTCTTCTCGAATAATCATCAATGAATGATACATAGTATCTCAATTTAGACAAAGAAGGAACATTCACCAGACCAACTACATCAGAATGAATATAATCTAGCAAACCAGAAGATTTATGAGGACTAGAATAAAATGAAACATGGTGATGTTTTCCATATATACAATGCTCACAGAATTCAAATTCAAGGTTACAATCAGCAAGCCCCTCAACCAAGTTTTTATTCTTCAAGTTTTTTAAACATTTCTCTCCAATGTGGCCTAGCCTATGATGCCAGAGCATAGTCTTTTCTATTGGAATTTTAACTTCTATAGAGTTTACACAATTAGGAACATTTCCCTCTTTACCTCCATGAGTAGCTTTCTGTGACTTTACATAGACACTGTTACATTGAATAGCATGTGCATCCAGCTTGTACAAGGTACCAATATGGGCACCCCTTGCTAGCACCATTGAGCCTCTAGTCATCTTGCATCCATTTCTAGAGAATGTGACTTGCACTCCAATATTATTTAGCTTACTGATAGATAGTAGATTTCGAGTCAGACCTGGTATATGCATAACATCCTTGATTCCCTTCACTCTGCCATCAGGGAATTGGATTCTGACTCTTCCACAACCAACAATCTCTAAAGTTGAATCACTTTCCAAGTACACCTTTCCACCATCAATTCTTCATACTTCATGAACTAGTCACTATGAGATGTCATGTGGAAAGATGCTCTTGAATCAATCAGCTAGACATCATTTGGTGCCTGTGTAGACAAGGTAGTAATGAAGGAATTTGCATCACTCTAAGAAGAATCATTATTGGAAGAGCCCTTCTTCTTCTTCTTTTTCTCCTCTTTGCAATCCTTTTGGACACATGACTAGGTTTCCCACAGTTCCAGCACTTCACCTTCGACTTCTTTCCAGGAGACTTTGATCTCCCCTCTAATTTTGATTTGGACTTCTTATCCTTCTTGCCTTTCTCTTTTGACCTTCCTCTAATAGCAAGGACCTCCTTCGCCATCTCAAAAGATTTCATTCTCATCTCTTCTGATAATAATGAAGCAACGACATCTTCCATCTTGAAACTGGATGTTGTACTCCCAATAGCCATCACTAGGTGATCCCATGAATCTGGCAAAGAACACAATATCAGCATACAGCGATCCTCTTCATCAATTTTCACACCAACAAATGTTAACTGTGCAATCAACATGTTGAATGCATTCAAATGATCAACAATAGAACCTCCTTCCTGCATTCTCAAAGTGTATAACTTCTTCCTCAAGAACAGTTTATTCACCAAGGACTTCCCCTGATAAGTAGATGCTAGTCTCTTCCATAAGGAAGAGGCAGTCTTCTCTTCATGCACATTCAGAAGAATGAAGTCTGCCAAACAAAGCCTTATCAACCCCTTAGAGTTTCTATCTGCTAGGTCCCAATCTTCTTGCTTCATGCCTGTAGGTTTAGTTCTAGACACAACAAGCCACATATCACAATCCACTAATAGAACCTCCATTTTGAGTTTCCACAACTCAAAATTATTGCCATTGAACTTCTCTATTTCAATCTTTCCTAACATGTTAGCCATCTCAATCTATAATTTGAATTAACAAACTTCTACAAGACTCCCACTGAAAAAAAATGACACAAAAAACCTAGGGTACCCACAAGGATAACACAACTGGCTAGGCTCTGATACCACTTGTAAGGAAAGCTAGATGTGGAAGCAACTCTCCTAACATCAAAAGCTTAGGGAAGAATGTAGAGATGCCTTTAAATATTACAATTATAGTCCAATTAAGATGCACTAGAAAGAGATTACTGAAACAGAGTATTTGAAAAACACATATGAACACCAAATTTACGTGGGAAAACCCTTACGGGAGAAAAACCCACCACACCAAGAGAAGTCACTTTGTATTACATCAATAAAGATTACATATAGAGTTCTGACTTATCTTTCTGATGTTAGTTTATAGCAGCATACACCATGAACAACCTTGTTACAAAAGATTCACGTTACATTATTCATAGAATAATATTCATCCACTGATCATACAATCACACGACAATCCGTCGATACATCGAACAATCCAACCGAGCATCATCTTCTATTCTAGACTATATTCATGTTGTTCCTATATGTCGAGCTTCCTCTTAGAACTACCACAACAAATTGTCTTCCAACGGTTCCCAGTCGGCTCCTCTGATTGGCCATGAGATGCCACATGGGAAGGTCAAATGGTCAAAGGAAACAATCAACTTTTTGGCATGTCAGTGAGACACTTATCATGTCTCCCCAATGCCATAAAGTCTTCACAGTCAATATCGCCAAGAGTCCATAGACTTGGCAAGAGGTTACATTGATACCACAAGTTGCACTGACTTCAATATTTCTATTGGTGAGACATACCACTCTTTGGTGAGACATTATACCGATATTCAAAGCCACATTGAAATGTCATACCATCAACAAGATTTATCGCTCTCGCCAAGACATCCCACTAAGCCTTCATGTTATTTTCAAACTGCCATTTGCTAAGAGTTATACTGAAGGCCCCTCATCATCGGCGAGACTATCGTTTTTCACCCAGACATCACACTGAGCTCTCATGTTATTCTAAAGCATCCAAATGATTGGTAAGACCTACTTCTTTTGCCTAGAGGTCATACCGATGCCTCCAAGTTACATCAAAATGTTCCACTACCGGCAAGAGAATCAGCCTTCAGCAAGACTTCTTACTGAGGCTTCCGCGTTACATCGAGACCCCAAGTGTATACTATCAATGAGACATATCACTATCACTAGAAGTTCTTAGCGAAGTCTCCATGTTACACCAAAGACACCAAGTGTATCCCCATCAGTGAGACATTCCTTCATTGTTGAGACTACTCCCTGAGACCTTTGAGTTACCGTGATGGCCATATGCTACTGGTAAGACATTCTTTAGTCACAGGGACTTCTTCCTGAGTGTTCAAGTCACTCCGAAGCCCCTGGTCACTATGAGTCTCCCCGATGTCTAATATGAATGCCCTGTCAACTAGAGATCTACACTTGGCAAAAGGTCACACTGAACACAATATGTCAGTGATAGGATCATTTGATGAGACTGAAGTAAGGTCACGGTGACCTAAACTATTCAACATTTAATTGCTAGTCGGCCAGACACTAAAGATGTCACACTGACTTGGCCCTTTCATAGGTTTCATCCTATGGGATTGAGGCACATATTTCCAACAAATTACCTTCAAGCATTAGAACATTCCAAGAAATTAGGGACACATTCATTAAAAATTACGCATGCAACATTGCAAGGGATGTTAGTCTCGAAGAACTCTCAGCTCTAAAACAAGGAAAGGGTGAATCATTCACCTCATTCCTACAATGATGGTGATCCAAGGCCAATTAGAGCAAGTGGACCATGCTAGAAGAACAACAATTTTTCACCATCATAGCCAACCTTGAAAGCCATTTGGAATTTCATCTCAAGGTTTAGGGTATCACCACATATGATCAATTGATCTCCAAGGTGCTTGGTATCGAAAGAGCCCTTGTGACTTATCCTGCGGAATCAACATCATATCACGAACAACAAAATAACCACCCACCATCCAATTACAACGATAAACCTCGTACGTGGGAAATAAACAAAAAATGTTAGTAATGATGGTGTCGTTGATGCCAAGGTGGTCATTAGTGCCCCATGCCAACATACACCCGTACCACAAATCTAAATTCAACACCAAAACCACCATCACACAACACACCAACCCATCAATAATCCAACCATCAATAATCTCAATGACCAAAGGGGACCACCCCAATGCAAGAGTTATCCAAAACAAAAATACACCGTTTTGGGGAACCACTAGAGGACATAATGAAAAATTTAATCAACGAAAAACTCATCAAACCTCCTACATTCAAGAATTACCAAGAACCTAATGTCAAACCTCCTTGGTATAATGAGAATCAACTTTGCGAATTTCATAAAATCAAAAGCCATACCACAAATAGTTGCATGAGACTCAAAAACATCATCCAAGATCTCATTGATAAGAAAATCATAAACATGGAACAACCTATGGGAAATCAAGATCTTAAAATCTACATGAATCCGATGTCGAATCATGGCAACAAAGGGAATAGAAATGATAAAGGGAAGGGTAATGTAAATCATGTGTATGAAATGGTTGTTACCTCCTTAAATGAAGACTTCATGGTCATCACATCAAGGGCACCCATGTCGAAGATTATGGAGTCACCACAAGAGGCGACAAAGTCACCATCGTAGGATCATCCCAACGACATGGAGTTGTTAAAAATCTCATCAACACATAAAAATATCCTTGAAGAAGCATTATCCTCATCCACTATCCCCATAGATCTCGATGCAGAGCAATTCCAAGCTATGGTCAGGAATATCATAATGCCTAATCTCCTTACATTCTTTGACCAAGGTTTCCCCACCCAACCATCTCACAACTATGAACTTCACCTGGAAGCCATTGTACACAAGAGAAAAATCAAAAGGGTCTTGGTGGATGGAGGTGTGGGTTTGAACATTTGTTCTCTCAGCCTCATTAAGCAGTTGAAAATATTAGAAGATTCCATTGACAAAGGAAAGGGCATCATGATAAGAGCATATGATGGCCAAGAAAGAGTGTCTCAAGGCATGATTAAACTCCCTATCCAAGTAGGGCCGACTCTCATGCAAACCACTTGTTAGGTCTTGGACCTCGACTTGCCATATAATATCCTCCTAGGATGCCAATGGATCCATGCGATGAAACTCATACCATCGACCTTCCACCAATGTGTGAAATTTACACATAATGGATAAGAGGTTACCATCCATGGAGATCTCGAACCATTTTCATATTGCAAAAATATTAAGGCAAAGTATTACAAAATCCCCCAAGTGCCAAAGAATGATGAGGGCTCATCCACACCATACATCGACCCTGTCACTCTCGCATCCACTTCTGTGACAGAGACACCCGCCATCCCCACCATCCCCACAATATTCGATATCAAGCTCATAATCTAGGAGGATGGTTGTGGAAGCTACAAACTCCCTAACAATTCTTTTGTGATAGGAGAGTTACCACAATCTCCTAGATCACGGGGACGTCCACAAGAAAATCAAGCTTCCACTTTGCAAACCTATCTCGAGGACTATCCTGAATTCACAAGATGGGGAGACCTTAGCCAGGAGGTTATTGAAGGAGATCCATATCACATGTTGTATCAAGATGAAAGACCAACAACTAATCTACCAATGGATGAGACAAGCAAGGGCCTACAAATAATGCTTGCAATGGGCTACGAAAAAAATCAAAGACTGGGACAAAATGAAAATGGGCTCATAATACCTATCATGCCAAAGATGCAACCCATAACAAATCTTGGCCTTGGATGTACCCCTCCGAGTATAACATACGTGGGAAAAGTCCTCTGGTTAGAATGGTTAATATTTCTCCTCAGCCAATGCTAGCACAAGTATACTCACCAATATCCATAGGCAGAGACATCCATAACTTTATAACTGAGGCCTATATTAGTAGCGATGATGAAGATACCATGACCAATCTACCTAGGTTATTTGAGGACACCACTCTATGCATGATTAGTACCCTATCCTTCAAACTAGACCAACAGAATCATGAGATCTGCCTAGTCTACCCCCAACTGATCGACTATGACCAACGAGAACCACTGATTCTTGATACATTTGAAAATGATGAGGCACTCTCACAATTCATCAGATTGAGGGATAACATTCTAGATGGAGATCACAAAGAAGGGTTTATAATGGATTTGGACACACATTCCTATTATGGGGAAATGATTGAATCCTTCAGTCGCAAAAGTGAGAAACTAAGAATCATATCCAAGTACTTGAGTGAAAACCACACTATGGCACTCTCTGACAAGAAAATAGTAAAAATAAAGGATGTATCTAATGGTGAAAAACTCTCAGAGGCACCCAAGGATGAAGGATTCAATCTTCCTCTAAGGGATATTCATCAAGAGAAGTCAATAGTCTTGGCTGAAAAATGCAATCTAGTCAGCCTAGGAATAGAGGAGACCCCGCATATCACATTCTATGTGGAATCACTATTATCAGAAGAGCAAGAACTCCTAGTAACATTCCTAAGGGAAAGACAAATAAACTTCGCATGGAGTTAAGATGACATGCCAGGACTTGATCCAGAGATTGTGGTTCACCATTTAGCAATGTATCCAGAAGCAAAACCAATCAAACAAAAGCTTCAAAAAATGCATCCTCAAATCACCTTATTGGTCAAAATGGAGATCAAAAAGTTGTTAGATGCAGGATTTATTTGACCAATTGATTATCCAAAATGGGTGTCAAATTTGGTACCTATTTTAAAGCCTGATAGAGCCATCAAAATCTGCACAGACTTCAGAGATTTGAACAAAGCATGTCTAAAAGATGATTTCCTGCTTGCCAACATTAACATGATAGTAGACATGACAGCAGGACATGAGATGCTATCACTAATGGACGGATTTTCAGGATACAATAAAATCATGATAGAGAAAGAGGATCAACATAAGATGGCTTTCACTTTTCCATGGGGGACCTACTGCTAGAACATGATGCCATTCGGCCTAAAGAATGCAGGAGCAACCTATCAAAGGTCCATGACACTAATAGTCCATGACATGTTTCATAAAATAGTCAAAGACTATGTCGACGATATTCTAGCTAAGTCAAGAAAAAAGACAAGATCACATAGCAACCCTAAGTGCTATGTTTGACAGACTGGAGGAATACAAAGTCAAACTAAATCCCAAGAAGTGGGTCTTTGGCGTACAAACAGGTAAATTGCTAGGATACATAGTGTCCATGAGGGGTATCGAGGTGGATCCGGCAAAGGTAAAAGAAATCCTCGAGATGGAAGCAACAAAGACATTAAAACAATTGAGAAGCCCCCAAGGCAGACTCCAATCCATCTGATGATTCATGGCACAACTGGAAGATAAGCATAATCCATATTCTCACCTACTTCATGAGGGGGTAGTGTACAAATGGGATACAAAATATGAAGAGGAATTTAACAAAAATCAAGGAATATCTACTAACACCACCAGTTTTAATGCCACCCATCCTAAGAAATCCATTGATCTTATATGTATCAACAATAGTAGCACCCCTTGGAGCTCTCCTAGCTCAGCATGATGAAAATGGAATAGAGAGGGCTATCTACTATATCAGCAGGACAATGGTTGGTCATGAGCTAAACTACTCATTCATCGAGAAAGCATGCCTTGCAATAGTGTTTGCATCACAAAAAGTTAGACATTACATGTTGGCACATAAGATAAAGCATATCACCAAAATTGATCCCCTCAAGTATCTACTATCAAAGGCAATGCTCATAGGAAGAATGGAAAAATGGGTAATGATATTATCAGAATATGACATCAAGTATGTGGAGAGAAAATCCATTAAGGGACAAGTTATTGTAGACCAACTGGTAGAAGCACCTATTTATTCTGAGAATCCCCTTGTCCCAGAGTTTCCAGATTAATCTATTTTTAACATCAATGTAGCTGACCATTGGAAACTATACTTCGATGGCTCATACACGCAACACGGATCAGAAGCTGGTGTCTTCTTCATCACCCCATAGGGGTATTCCATACCAAGGTCATACAAACTAGCATTTCCTTGCACTAACAACATCACAGAATACAAGGCTTTGACTATAGGTCTTAGGATAGCAGTATAATGGAACATCATAGCTCTCAATGTCTACAGAGACTCTCAATTGATCATAAATCAAGTCAACAACGAATATCAGACCAAGGATGACAAGCTCACTCCATACAAGAAATTGGTGGAGACTCTCAAGGAATCATTTATAGAAATAACATTTGAGCAGATTCCTAGAACCAACAATAGAGCAACAAATGCCATGGCAACAATTGGGTCCCTATTAAACATCCCTCACAAGGTTCCAAAATATGAATTCTTGATTGAGCAGCTTCTTATTCCTACATTCAAGGTACTAGAATCATAATTCATGTTTGAAATCGTTGGTCCTAGTGATCATTGTTACCATGACATCTACACATATCTTCGACTAGGAGTCATACCCGCTTACCTACCATCAAACCTAAAATGAACCTTTGTTAAAAAGCATCTAGATTTGTCATCCTAGGTGATACATTATACCATAGAAGCATAGAAGGTATCTTGGAATACTACCTAAATGCTAAGGAGGCATTAACCACTCTAACCGAAGTACAAAATGATATTTGTGGTTCACACTCAAGTGGAATGACCATTGCTAAGAAACTATTGAGGATGGGGTATTACTAGCCCACAATGGAAAGAGAAGCACATGATCATGCTAAAAGGTGTTTGCAATGTCAGCAGTATGGGGACCTCATCCATGCTCTAGCTCAAGAGCTTCATCCTATTATCACACCATGGCCCTTTTCGCAGTGGGGACTCGATCTCATTGGAAAAATCACACCCACCTCATCCAATGGAAACAAATTCATTATAACTGCAACTGAGTACTTCACAAAGTGGGTGAAAGCCATACCCATGACATATATAACTGGGAAACAGATCTCAAAATTAATCCTAAACTATCTCATCTATTATTATGGTGTCCCACAAGCCATTATCTTAGATAATGGGACACCATTCAAGAACCAAGAGGTTCGCGACTTGTGCAAGAAATTTAAAATCCAACATCACTTCTCCATCCCATACTATCCCCAAGGCAATGGACAAGTAGAAGCCACGAACAAAACCATCCTCAAAATCCTCAAGAAAATAGTCAATGATGTAGGTTGTGACTGACATTTGTAGCTTAATCCCACCCTTTGGGCTTATCAAACTAGCATCTGCACACCCACCGGTGCAACCCCATTCTCCTTGGTCTACGGATCCGAAGTCATACTCCCCATTGAGATTGAGCTCCCATCCCTCAAGATATCACTACAAAACCTCATCATGGATGAAGAGTATAGAGTATCAAGACTAAATGAGCTGGAGTTACTAGATGAGAAATGAATATATGCTTTAAATCACTTGCAAGTCTATTAGAATAGACTCAAAAGGAGCTACAATAAGAAAATCAGAAGCAGGACATTCCAAGTCAGAGAACTGGTCTTAAAATAAAATTAGAAGAATGTCCCAAACCCAAACAACAAAGGAAAGTTCGAACCCAATTGGTTGGGACTGTTTGTCATAACAACAAGTTATAAGTCAGGGGCATATCAATTATCAACACCTGAAGGGGAACCTCTGTAGGAGCCCATGAATAGCTCCCATCTCAAAAAGTTGTATGCCTAACTTTCAAGGTATAGAACCAAAAAATCAAAAAAATTAGAAAATGTCCTAAAAAAAATTCACTTTAGCGAAAACCTGGCAAATAGGCGTCTTGGTGACAAGCAAAAAAATCCAAAAAAGCAAAAAATCCAAAAAAAATCAGAAAAAGGATCAAAAAAATCATCCTCTAGTGAAAACCACTTCTGTGGCACTTTGGACAAGTACCTCGGTGAAAACCTGGCAAACAGGCACCTTGCATAAATAAGAACTTTCCATCCACTAGGATCTATATGGCTTGTTCTGTGACATTCCTCCATTTTGTTTCCATCATCCATCGCATTTAGGTCTCCATCCATCACTCACCCACTTGCATCCACACCATAGCTTGGTTCTATTTTCGTATCATGATCCCTCGTAGTACTACTCGGCCCCTCCTCATGGTCAGTTTGTCATGCCTTTATCAGAGTAGTCTATTGCATTGTGTTGGGGGTATGTTCTCATCAGATCAGATTTGTGTATGATCTTAACATCCTCAAAATCAGAAAATCCTAAAACATCGGAAATTCAAAAAATCCAAAAACATTCAAAACATATCAAAATCCAAAAATAGGTCAAAAATTCAAAAAAGTCAAAAAATAAGGTTGTCTTCTCGAACTACATTGTCTCTAAGCTTGAACGTAGGCAAGGTTGATCTTTGATCATTCCTTGAGACATTTAGGTTAGTCCTATAGGAGTCTATCATAATAAGCTGACATCTCATCATGTATATCATCATCTGTAAATTGGTCAAGTCATCAGTCGAACTACGTGGTCTTTGCGTATATAACATAGGCAAGGCTAATCTATTGATCAGCCCTCAAGACCCCTAGGATAGGTCTTTAGGTTAGTCTCTTGGTAGAAATTTCAAAAAATCCCAAAAACAATGAAAAATCAAAAAAATCAAAACATTTGCAAAATCTTGAAAAATACCAAAAAACAGCCTCAAAATATTGCAAAACATCAAAAACATCCAAATATTGAAAAAATCCATCCACCTCATCTCGCTTGCACCTGCAATAAACACCACTCATAATAAACTAATCGTCACCCTCAACCTTTGGTGAAACAGTTCGAAAGCAAGTCTAGCAGATTAAAAGTAAAACTCCAAACTTCAAGTCTTAAGCCTAAGTCAGTGCGTAAGCAAGTTGGTCATCTCTTCGTATTGGTAACTTATCATCCAATTGGTCCCATATCAATCATCCCTTAGAACACTTTGGATAAACAAAATGACATGTCGCCATCCACTAACATGTCCTAGGATGAATCCTTCCTACAATGGGCATTATCTTTTGGCAATAAGTTTTGGTTATCATCCTTAGAAAACACATCCTCTTTCCATTAGTGGTATTGAAGAGCATCAGTTTGTTTATTTACTTGGTCTTTATCTTTTGACTTATCTTATTTGCACTCATTCCAAGGATGTCTCGATGATATTCCAAAACAGAGGATTTAGAGGAAAAGGAATGAGGCAACAATCATTATCTTTTGTCTGCTGTGCTTGTTGGACGTTCTTGTAATATAACCTCAGTGAATACTTGCTTTGTTAGGTATGTATGGAAGAGGTCTAGGGAAACTTGTTGACTATTTCATGGATAGGTTTACCTTTCCGTGTTTTGGTCTGAGCTGTCTGAAACTTCTAAAGTGCATCCTAGCAAGGTTTTCGTATGTCAGGTGTGAACAAGAATGCTCCTATCTAATTATCAAGTCAAAGTTCATCTCACTAGGTACAACACCATCCTGGTTTTCTATACCTTGATGCATCGTACCATGTGTGTTATCAAACATAAGACAATTTGGCCCTTTGAAAATCCCAATTCGTCGGCAAGTAATCATCATCATCATCATTTGCATCATCTTTTTTCTTGTTGAAATGACTTCTTCTTTCCTTACTAACCGCACTAACAAGGTACTATGATAGTTGATCATCATCACCATCATCGTCATCAATCCTGCATCCACAAATCATTAGCATATTGCATAAGTATATCATATATGAAACATACACATTGCATTTTTATCATCATATAAATAGGTAATCATAAACATTCTTCATAAATAGGTGCATCCATGTCATTGCATTTCACCCATTACATTGAATCTCAAGACATTATATCAATTATTGCATAAACATTGCATTTGCATTTCATAACCATTTCATATTACCATCTACCATCTAAATCATCACATAACATCTACAAAAGCATTCCATCATCATTTTTTGCATAATCACAAACAATAGGTATATAAGCATTTAATTCATTAACATACATACTTGCATAACATTATTGACATCATCTCACCACTTTACGCATTAACATATCATTACATCTCATAAAACCATATCATTATGCATTAACACCATTTCGTTTCCATCATCTCATGACCATCATATTCATATTACATCCATCCATAAATCATCTCATATATAAGCATATCCCACACATTATTGCATATACCATAGATCATATCATTTTACATATTAAAATCCATATCACATATCACATTGGCATAAAATAAATCATCATATAGATAACATCATTGCACATCATATCATAGGTTAGCATAATATAGATCTGTTGGTCATAATCATTATGCATACGTCATTAGAAATAAAATCATCCATAGGACATCATTACAAAGCATATAGAAATAAACCATCCATGCATAAAAGAGAACACAATACATTGCATCAAAATTAGCTCATAAATATCATCAATCATGTCATGGTCATAGTACAAAGAATAAATTATATCACTGTACATATATTTCAATACATACAAAATGCCCATCGGGCTATCAAAAATGAGCCCATAAGGTACAAAAAGTGTGTATCATCTCGATCAAGCTCGATCCCTATGAATGCTGCCCTCACCCCTGTCACCATGACCCTCTAGTGGTCTCTGGCTGGCCACTCTGAGTACTCTGGGACCTAGTCTGTTCTAGGTACAGTATCATGATAAGCCCGTCAGTAGTACTCTATCTCTTGGATGGCATCCCTATAGGATCGCACTGGCACTATACCTTGGGAGGAGGAGTTTGTCATACTCTTGATCTACTATCTGTGGCCTAGCTCTATAGCTACATGTAGTTCTACAACCTGTCTCTACTACACAACCTGATCTCTCTCTACTCTGAGATGTTCTCTCTCAACACTAACCTGAACTCTCTCAGCTATCATGACTTGAACCTGTTCCTGCAGCTATGCAATCAGTGCATCTTGAGCATCTTCCTATCCCTGAGGCTGCACATGTGGCTACACTTGAGGCTGATCCTTGTCTCATGGTGGCTCCTGCTGCTGATCCTGCATGTGTACATCTCTGTGACCTGGTGGGACTGGGGGTACCCCTGGTGGATCCTATCGAATCTCAACCCTTGGTCCTCTCCCTCTGCCTCTGACCTTGTGCACATCTAGATCCTCACCTAGAATGTTCAACTGAAGTGGAGGACAAAACTAGTCTTTATAAGCCTAAGTGGTGCCAGGATCTACTAAGCCCTAATCATAGCCCATGGGTGGGCTACCAAGTGCTTGAAACTATCAATTTCCTCTGAGACAAGAATACCATGTCCCCATGACACCTGTGTCATGCTACGAGCAAAGACGGCTACATAGTTGTCATCATGTGCTCCCGCCCCTGCATATATTGGTCCTGGTGACAGTAAAAGAGCTAATCAGCTGATAGTAAAACCTAGCATTTCATTTAGGACCCACCTCTAGTAGGGGATCCCGTGCTCACCAGTGTGTGTAAAGGACACACCACCTTTGTATTGTGCCATGAGGGCATCATCTGCCCCCATAGGAACTGAAACAACACGTGGACATAGCATAGAAATGTGCTCCCATGCCCAGACATGAAGTAAGGTCACCTTATCCCCCAGGGCTCTGCCATCCATGTATACATACTCGTGTAAGTCCCTGTAATGTGAAGCTAGAAGTACAGGCCCCCATGCAAACCGAACCGACCTGTCTCAAACCATCCACTCCCAGTAATAACCCTAGCCAGGACTGAAGTATCACCCTCGTCAGTTTGGGGCAACAAGACCCAAAATGATGGCTACAACTACCTAGCAGAAGGGAGGTACTATAATCCTATATCTCTCTAGCTCAATCTGTCCCTTGCAATAGATGATGTCCCATGTGGCAAGGACTCTAATCTAGGACTCGTGTCCCTCATCCATATCAAAGATCGCCTGTCGACCATGAATAGGAAATCATAAAATGCGCCAAACATCCTCCAAGGTGATGGTGGCCTCACCAGTGGGGAGATGAAATGACGATGTCTTGCTATGCCACCTCTCGGCTAGTGCTGACATCCCTAGGTGAGTGCACATGGGCACTGCATACACAATGTGCCTTAATCCTACAACTCCCAGTTGATCCTGGTCCCTATTGCTCAAGTCTCATAAGATGCTAGCTAAATCTCATGACCGGTGCTGCTGAGAGTAGAGCTCCCTCGCTACATCCTGCATCAAGGAAGGTCAGTGTGTTAAAAAATTTCAAAAATTCCTAGTCGAACACTCTAAGCTCATCCCCAGCAGCGTAGTTTGTGATGGCGTCATAGTTTGATTTTACTCAAACTCCAACACTCGATCCCTAAAATTGCAAAATAGCACTGCCATGGTGCACTTTCTCCTCTAGCATCGTATTTTGTGTGAAAAGGGCGCTGCCATGGCACACTTTACCCAAACCATCCCGCCGAGCCCAAGCCCAGCGTCGGAGTTTGTAAACTCTGAATTGCACCATTGTGGCTCAAAATAGCACTGTTGGGGCACAAAATGACACTGCACGGAACAATTTAAATGTCAAGTGGTGCTATATAGCACCGCTGGAGGTGAGCTTCCCTTTTAAAGCATTAATTAGAGCATCAAATGAAAAAACTAAGCTTGGGTAAGGGTCACATACCAGTGCCCCGATGCCAGGTGGCTGCTAGTATGTCCAAACTCGGTGGGTGATGTGTAGTGGAAGCTGTCGTTGCGCCATATCACCGGGGAGTCAGAGCTCAAATCTCAAGTTTGCTAGTAGAGGTGTGTGAAAATGACTTGACAATGACCCCTTGGGCCCCTTTTAAGCCTAAAAATTAGGGTTTTTTAAACCTAAATGGTTGTCCTGCTGGGGTTTTGGACCCCCGAACCTGTTTTGTCTGATTGAGGCTTTTTTTTCATTGTTTTATTGCATTTAGACACATTTTTAGCCTCCCAAAGCCCTTTCGGAGCTATCGGGCAATTTGTCATATTTTTTCACAAGATCACCCAAAAAATTAATATTTGTGTATGATCTCTCGAGGGGGCATTATAATGGCATGTTTTCTCTCGCCATGTAGCAGTGGGGAAATTTTTTAAAATATCAAATTTTTTGACTTTGATCGAGATCATTTATTCTTTGAACCAACACAACGAGTGCATTGCTTCAAAGAGGGGGAAAATGTAACATGTAAAATATACTGATCTGATTATCCCTGTTTAATTAAATAATCAATTTATTTGATTAAATCTCTAAAGTCTATCCATTAAATTAAATAAATTAAAACCTTATTTGATTTAATCTAACACCATCCCTTTTAATTAAATAAATCAAAATTCTTATTTAATTAGCCTCTTATCATATTCCTCTCTTATTTGATTTAAATAAATCCATAAATTTGAGTCAAATAGGTCACATCATCTAACATCTCTCATTAAATTAATTAAACCTTGATTAATTTAATCTCATCTCATGTCACATCCTCTAGATAATGCAATTTTCACATGAAAATAGATTTAATTCATTTATTAAATCTCTATTTTCCTCACAAGCAATCTTTTGGAATATTCTCTCAATTTGAATTCAAAAATTTCAAGTCAACATGTACATCCAACAAGGCATTTAAAATCTCTTGCATGTCCTTTGCCTTGAGCCAAGTGGCATTTATTGCATTTTCCCTTCCCTCTTCCATTTCATTTCAACAAATTTGAAATTCAAATATTATGCATTCATTTGCACAAACCCCAAATCTTGCACATCCTCCATCCATTCATAGTTTGACAAGTTCCATCATATCATTGGATGAATGTTAGTCCCACATTGCTCAAATTTGGACATTCATCCATCTTGGAATTCTATAAATAAAGGGCTCATGTCCTCATTTCATCATCCACAATCCAAGCAAAGTTACCATGCTCAAATATCTCTTGAATTTCATCCATTATCATTGAGTCATAGCTAGGTTTTGCAGATTTTTGGCTTGGAGTCTTCATTCTTCATCAACAAAGTGGATCAATCTCTTCAACATCTTAAGCTTGCGTCTTAGGAATTGGGAAAGGGCCAATTTTCACATCAAATTGTCACCAATTCCCCCATGGGATCATGAGTTTGCATATTTAAATAAGGATTCAATCTAGTTTATCATTTATATTGTGTTCTTCATTGTTTTCTTTCCTATTTTGAATTTGTAAATGGATTTCATGGGGAATCCTTGTTTTGGCTTGCAATATCTAACTTGAGGTGTTTATTCTCCTTGTTTTGTAGGTACCAAGGTTGGGGTTCACATAGAAAGTTCAAGTTCACAAGAGCTTTCAAGAGTAGATTATCAAGCTTTATAGAGCAGCATTCAATCATTAATCATCATGTCAAATATTTCATGCATCATGTTTTTTTTTAGCTAACAATTGTGATGTAGGGTTTTTTGATTCAAGCAAGCATTTCATTCAAGATCTATCACCTTCAAGCAAGAGTCAAGATCCACATCCATTCGAGCCATCTCATACATTTTTGCAGCCTCTTATTGCTAGGGTTTGGTGACTTGCAACATCATATTTTTTTCATTCATCATTCTCCATTCATATTTCATTCTATTTCAATATTTTATTACCAAAATGAGATTTGACGAAGGAAAACCCCTATCCACTAGCTCAAAAACATTTTCCCATCTCCTTTATATGTGATTTGCATTTCTAGGTTGCATATTTCCTAAGAAAAAATATTGGGGAAAAGTTTTCATCAAGCATTGGAGAACAGCTATAGGTTGCAAATCATGGTTTCAGATCCAAAAATCAATCAAGAAGGGTAGAGTAGATAGAGAAGAGAAGGATCGAACTTTGAAACTTCAGAAAACCCTAACTAGACTTATATGCCACTTATGGTGAATGAGTCCATCTTTAAGTCAAAATTTAGAATCTTGCAAATTCAAATACCCATTTGGCAAATTCTTGTTCCTGCATAGAAACCCAAATTTTGGACTAATTCGCCCAGCTTGGAAAATGAGTCCATTTCAACATTAAAGTCAAAATTTCTAGTGTTTCGTACCTCCTTCCATTCATTTCCATATTTCTAGGTGCACATACTCCTTTCTATAGTTTTTTGTTATGTTGCATTTACATTTCTAGGTCATTTTGTAGGTCATTGCATTGAATTAGGGTTTAGTGTTGCATCTTGCATTTTATTTATCTTTCCAAGTTCTTACTTAGTGGTGAACCCCTTATTATTTTCTATTCATCCCCTAGAACAACCCTCTTGCAATATCTCTTTCTTCTTAGCATTGATATCTCAAGTGTTTGTTCTTGAGTGAAAGTTAGTAAAGATTGTCATTCTACATCCTAAACCCTAGAAGAAGCAAACAATTTTCCACCTTTCAATTAGAAAAAAATACAATAGTTGACATCAAATGAAAACTATCAAATTTTGAAAATTTTGACTTTAAATGTTATTACAAGAAAGATATACATCATTTTTTTAATAAAAAAATTCCATGTGCTAGATATCAGAGTTACCTATTTGGTGAAAATAAATTAGGGGAAAATGATGGCATAATGTTGTAATTGTTGTCAAAGGGAAATTTTTTGGTGAGCATATATGTTATTGTGCTTAGTGGATCATTTTTTGGAAGAGTTGGTGATGATTGATGGAAGGAAGAGCATGGTTTTGTAATTGTTTCAAAGTTTTCCAAAAAGTTGCAATATTGTCATGATATGTTGTCTCAATGTTGTAGAGGTTGTTTCTAGATGTCTACAAAAAAATCATCTAGTGTAGAATTGATATAGGTTTTTGGAATTCTTTTCAAAAATATTGTTGCCAACTCTAGGAGTTGTATAATAAGCTCAAAAATGAATTATTTGTGCTCTTAGTCAGAGTTAGGGTTTGCAATTAAAAAATAAGGGTCATAGTCATGGTGGATGAACTAGTGCTATATTTTAATGTTGATTGTGTATAGGAAGTTGTAGGTCTTTCAAGTTACAACTTATGCCTTTGAATTCATTGTGGTGATTAGCATTGTGTCTTAATGGTTATTGACTGTGTTCATGGAATGTGCATCGCATCAAGTCTTTGCATCGTACTTTGGTGTCTATTTTTCTTATGCAATTGTGTGATGTATAATGGGTTTATCTGGTAGATCCAAAGGTGCACATTCATGGTTGAAGATCCAATGGCTATCACATTATACCTTTGCATTGCATTTTGGTTTCTACCATAGTCTAGTGTTTGTGCAATAAGCAATAGAGGAAGATCAATGGTTGAGATTAAATGGAGGAGATCTTACAACTATCACATGTCTTATTTGCATCAGCCAATACTATCAATGATGAAGTTTGATTAACGATAGTGATCAGACTTGGTAGATTGAACAGTTCCCGCTAGCCCATGACATTTTTTTGGTTGTGTTTAGCCTAGCCTAATAGCGGGATAATGAATCATCTCTGATGGGACCATTTATTCATTAGGACAAGCTAGAGGAGTGTGACACCATGAAGGATATGTGGCAGGATATCAGATTATCATTTCACATTATTGTTGTGATGTAGATGAAAGGAAGTCCTCATGTGATATGCAATGGATTTGTCTAATGGTGAAGATCAAAGCATGGAAGATCTAATGGATATCACGTGTTATGTATATCACGATTTGTATCTACTTTGGCCAAAGTAAAATAGTGATATGCAATAATGAAAGATCAATGACTGAGATCTAATGAAGAAGATCTAATGGTCATCACATCCATGCTTCACATTGTTGTTGTGAAGTAAACAGGAGTAAGTTATTTGTGATGGTGCAATAATGAAGATAAATGATGAATATTAGTATGTGGGAGATTGATGACTATCACACAATTTCTTTGCATTGCACTTTGATGTTTTCCTCGGCATATGCTTTGAGTGATATGTGATTGTAGTGGAATGTGATGTCAACATTTCTAGGTGTCATGTTAAGACTGCATCACAAAATATTAATGCATCACATTTATCACTCTTCATGTCATTGGGGTTTATGTGATATGTGATGGATGGGAGATTATGGAGGATGAAAAAAGCATGTAATAGGTGGAAAAGTATTATTACATTGAGGGGTGTAAGTGCATCACGTTTACACACCTTTGAGACATGAAGCTTTCAGTGATACACTAGAAGGTTTTGATGGAGACAGTTGGTGGGACCTCTCTCAAAGAGTGATGAAATGACAGAATGGACAAGTGTCCCATGTAACAAGTAGAAAATTACAAGTGCATCACATGGTCCCTTTGGATCATGATAACCTCTCTTTTCACACAAATGAACTTGTCATAGGAAAAAAGGATGTGATGGGTAGTCAATGGTGGAGATTGAGAGAAGGTGATCAGATGGATATCATTTCACCTCTTCACATCATGAAAAATGATGAAAATACCCAATGTGAAGTACCAATAAACTAGGTGAATAGGATGGATAAGAATACAAATTGAAGAAGATCAACAGTGTCAATTTAAATAGAAATTCATGAAATGGTGAGTTTTTAAAGATGTCAAGATAAAAGGAGAGACAATGGATCATCGCATGAAGATTAGAGATTGATGAACCAAGTTCAAAGATGAAGATACACGATGGTTATGACAATGCGAACAAGGGTTTTGGCTGGAAACCAACTCTATACATGAATTTAATTGGTCGAACTACACTAGAAACTAATGTAAATGAGGATTTAATTTATAAAATGGTGGCACAAACTATGATAGTTATTGAGATCATAATCATATCTCATAATAAAGAGAATTCATTTAATGTATTCTAGGTTTAGGGTTTTGTAAATTGCCATCAATACAAAATGTGCATGGCTTGATGAATAGATAGCTTCCTAGAGAAGCTTGTGAGTGAAGTAAACCCTAATCAAACTTTCAAAATTTTGAATATGCAATTAATCTGGGTGGTGGTGCATGGCTCAAGATAGGGTTTTGATTTTCAGTGAAGAAGATAATCATAATTGTCTAAGTGTTGTGAGTTATGTGTGTAGAAAATGGAAAGAGTGTAGAGAAGCATCTATAGAGAATGCACATGTTAAGATAGAGTGAAACCAAAAAAAAAGGAGAACATCATCATAGGTTTACATCCAAGATGCAGAGCAAAAGAGGGGAAGTGCAAAAAAGAGAAAGAGTTGTGTAGAGTAGAGATTTTTGTTGTAGAGATTGTAGCAAAGTGTGAGCATTTGCAAATAGAATTACAACATTAAATTATGTTCAATAGAACAAATTGTAATACTGTTATTGTAAATATGATTTGTGGATGCCACCAGATAACTGGGTAGGTGCTCAGTGTAGGGAGTTGGTGCTTCCTTGGAGTTGGTCCTCCTAAAACCAAGGGATTGGTGTATGCTTAGGGTTGGTGCCCTTAAAACTATGTAATCAAATATTTCATTGTGATGTTGGATTTGAGCAATAGACTCAAGAAGCTTGTGTCACCGTGGTTTTTCCCATTTTGGGATTTCCACTTACATCTTGTGTTATGTGATGTTGTGTGTGCATGATTATGTTTTTAACACGAAATGCCTACTTTCTAAAAAAAATAGAAAAATAACTAAATATCAAGATTGATCCACATTAGTTTTGCACATATCTTTATTGTTGATCTAAAAAAATGCCTTAATAGTTTTAATCTCTCTCTTCCCTCTCTAACCATATAAAATTTTCTATATTTCAAATATGTTAAGGCTTTGATCTTCAATTTTTTTAATGTCTTTCTTTTTTGCTAAAAAACTACATATAGTAATTTTGTTGTGAATTTTTATGTATTCATCCAAATTTAAAATAAGTTATATTTTTATATTCTAAAATTTATTCTATATATTCTTAAAAGTAAATAAAAATTGATCTTTCTTCAAAAAATAAGGTGTGAGCATGCTCAATTTTTTTGTTTTTGGATGTTAGGACTTTAAAAAATTGTAAATTTTTTATATATTCATTAAAAAATAAATACAAAAAATGGTCACAAAGAACAGAATGTTGTGGTAACAGAAAAAGTGCACCTTTTCCCTACTTAATTCAAAAATAATTAATGATAAATTGGACTTGATATTTCCTTGATCTAGTGTTGTGATGAGTTTACACATCCACATTAGGTTTTGGGCCCTTCTAAGCTAAATAAACCTAATTTTTCCCTAATTTAATGTTGTAAAGTGTATTTATTGACACCTTCAGATTAAATTTAGGAAGCTTGTAAATTAAATGGAACTAATCTAGTGCTTTAATGTGTTTTACACATTCACATGGGATTTTGGGCCCTTTTTAGCTAAATAGACCCAATTTTGCCTTAATTTAGTGTTGTAAAGTGTATTTATTTACTCACATTGGCTTTTGGGCCCTACTACCTTTATGACCTTTATATTATCATTCATAGGCCCCTATGACCCTATATTATGCATCCTGAGGCATATTTCAATAAAAATCCTAACAATATCAATATATAAACTTAATTTACACACTCCCTAACACTTTAGCCATCAAAATAGGCCCTATGGGATCCATTCACCATTTTGGGTGAATGAGTCCCATCCAGGTGGGACCCATTTTCCATAGATGGCAAATGAGTTCCATTTGGCCTATTTTTGAGGTTTTAAGCAATAAAATTTGGTTTTAAGTTCAAATTTCTTCTATTTCAACCTTTGGGATCAAATAAATGGTCATTTGAGTACATTTCCTATATAAAAAAGCTTTCAAATCATTATTTCACATAAGCCTACATGATATATGGTCAAGCAAGCAAGAGTTAAGCATGCCAAGACTTTACAATATCATCAAGGTAGCATTCAAGATCATTTCTAAGGTGTTCAAGGGAAGCATTCTTCATCAATTGTTGCAAAAATTTGAGATCCGTCATCATGTCAAGCATATCTAGCATCAAGTGTGATATTGAGCTAGTGTTGTGATGTAGCAATGAAGATCCAAGATCAAGCATTTTTCTACTTCTATTATCTAGATCAAGATCTACATCCTTCATGGCCTTTTCATGTCGAGTTGCAGACTTACAAGAGATCATTTACAAGACATCATTCAAGGAATGACCTGACTTTGTCCGAACCCGAGATTTGATTTATTTTGATTGAGTTGTCTCACCATTTTCAAGGTTGTAATCTTCACTAAAAGGTCACCTACAACCTTGAAATTAGGGTTTCAGATTTGGAAACAAAGGGGAATAGAAAGAGAAAACAATGAAGACCATATTCAGACCTTGAAGTTCTAAAAAATATTAATTAGAATCATTCACCACAAGTGTAAAATGATTCCCTCTATAGGTATTTTCAAAAATTCTTGCAAATTTAGATACCCTTTATCCAAAACCTACTTCTGTGCAAAAATCTAGAACTGGAACTGATTCACCTAGAATGGTGAATGAGTCCCACTAGGTCAAAAAGTCATAATTTCCATCATTTCAAGACTCCTTCCTATCATCTCGAGATTCCTAGGCACACACATTTCATGTTACAACTTGTTATTCTATTTTGCATGCATTTCTAGGTCATTTAGTTCATGTCTACATCATATTAGGGTTTTACATTTCATCTTGAATTTCATTATCTTTTCCAAGTTTAAACTTGGTGGTGAACCCATTATTTGTTTACATTAAGCTCCTAGGACAACCCTATTGCAAGATCTCTTTCTCTTTTGCATTGAGATCTCTAGGGTTATCCTTGAATGTAATAGCTTGAATGTGGGTGTGCTCTATGTCCTAAAACCATATGATAGCACTTAATCAACCCAATTTTTGGAGGTTCTAGATGTTACCTAGTTTTCCATTAAAGTGATTTGTGAAATAGCTAAAAAAATTCAACATATTAAGAGGAGTATAAGGGATTCCATGTTAGATTTTTATAACTAAAATATGAGCACTTTATGTGCTACTCCTATTTGAACCTTTTAACCTCAACCATTTAAAAAAAGTGGTTTAGGTACTCAATTATAATCACTAAAAGCCTTTTTCTTATTGAATATTCAAATTTTGATAATGGTTATCATCAATTTCTCATCCAAGATCAAAATTTACTAATTTTTTTAAAAAATTGACCACTTTTAACTCCCTTTTAGTTCTCCATTTCCATGCACATACATATATTTTTCATCAATTTTCAGCTCCATTCTACTATGGGGTATTTGGATTTGTGGTTTTTCCTTAATTTTTTAATCTTTGTAGAAATTTTTAGACTTTAATGACTAAAAATCACCATCATTGTTAGTTCTCAAATTTTCAATATTTCTAGTATTCTAATTTTGTTCAAGCTATTTAAACTCCTTAAGGTGGCTCAAGAGTTCAAATTTCACTATAAAGAATAGACCCATTTCCTCCTAGATTTAATCATTTATAAAATATACATATTATAAATAGTTACAAATATAAAAAGTATTTGCAAAACAAGATACATAAAAATGATTTCAATCCAACATACCAGATATTTGTGAGAACTCAAGTAAAACTAAACATATTTTTTTCACCATTTATGAAATACTCATAGAAATTAAATTGAGGAGCACAATTAATTAACCCCTCTATATTTTTTTATAGGTATTATAAGCCATTATCACGTGTACACATTATTCCCTAGTAGCATAACTTTTCTTATCTTTAGGTAGCTTTATTTTTAAAGGAATAGATTACTTATGAACTTAAAAGCATTGATACATAATCCCCTTTGCTATGAGTTGCAATAGTGAAAGTGTAGATTATGTAAAGAACCTAGTTATGGTTACAAAATGACCTTTACTCTATTATTAATTAGTTGTTAGTTTGTTGTCACTAGCCTATAGCCTTTGACCTTGTTATTATTTAGTTGACCTTTTACCCTTTAGGTCCTTTTGTGATTGGTTCCCATGCCTTGTAAATGTTTCTTCTCTTATAAAAAATAAAAGGATCTTTAAAATTAACAATACATGCATCTACCTAAAATAGATTGTCTGCATTAAGACTTAAATAAAGCATAATAGCTCCACATGCTACCTTACACCCTCCACTAGATGAAACAACCTATAAAACCATGTTCTTCAATTTCCTTACTAATAATAGGTTTCATGATGCTAAAATAATGATACACATAACAACATCAATCCTATTCACATGTTCATTTAGAAATTTGATAATAAATATTTCATGGTATATAATCTTCAATTGGTAATCATCTCCAAGGAACACCTTCCTATAGTTAAATTATTTATATGTAGAGAACCATCATAAATGGGAGGTCATGTGGAAAGAGGCATGTGAGCCAA
>VDFB02137365.1:12498376-12727155 GCA_007258455.2 Sequoia sempervirens
CTAAACTTGATAGGATAGAGTATCAAAAGGAAAGTGTGGATAGTCAAGAAAATGAAGTGCAAGGTGAGAAGCAAGACAAGAAGATAAAAAGTATAGTGAGCCAAGGAAAATGGAAAAGGTTAGTGAAAGGAATTGTGAAGGTTGATAAAAGGATGAATATTGCAGTCACCCCAAGAGGTGAAGAGTTAAAGGTAATGAGTTTGGAAAAGGTCTCAATGATGGAGGGGACCCAAGATGTGAAGTTGTCAATGATAGGCCAAGTGAAGGCTAAGAAAGAAAGGATGGTGAAGTCTCCAAATGAGATGGAGAAGAGATCAAGTGATGTGGTTAGGACATTGGATTGTCCTTGGTTGATGGAATTGATAATGGAGAAGTTGTATGCTGCTATGGGAATGGTTCTAAGCATAGTGAACCTGAGAATGATTGAGAGAAGAAGAGTTAAGAGACAAGAAATGAAGGGAGTCATTTTATACTTCCTTATTTTGATGATTATGTTGCTGAGAATCAAGCCATGGGTTAAGATGAAAGAGAATAGATAGAGCATGGATTATTTTACAAAGAATGAAGCTGAAGAACAAGGTAAGAGCAGATGGATGATGCTGGTAAGTACAAATCAGAACATGGAGGTGCAGATCCAAAATGAAAAGGCAAGAGGAGGACTACTTTGCATGGACAAATCCAAGCCAAAGGTGAAGATGAAGATCAATGGAGCAATTGCAAGAACAAGGAGGAGCATCAAATATTTGGAGATCAAAATATTATTGCAGTTCAAAGAGTTGAAGACTTCCAAGGGACTTGGAAAGATTTCATGGCTGGGTGTATGGTGCAGGAGCACCAAGCTTGAATTTTACAAAGAAAGTCAAATGTTAGGTTTTAGGTGGTTTTGTGTCATTTTATGTTTAATAAGGTTTATTTAAACTATTTAAATGTATTCAAGTTGGTTTGGGGTCATTTGAGTCAAAAAAATATAAAAAAATACAAAATGTGTAAAAGTTGTCAAGGCAAAAATGCTGAAAAGTGCAAATTAGGGAGTTTAAAGGTTATTTAGTGAAAATGAAGTTAAAAAGTCAGTTATTCTCAGTTGGGAAGGTTCAATATGTTTTTAAAAACATTTATCCATGTTTTTAATGAGGGTTGGAGGCATCTGGAGAGAAATTTCAATAAAAGAACAATTGTGTTTTCCAGATTTTGCATATTTTTCACTGTTTTCCGGCCTGGTACGGAATTTTACGGAATTATTTTTGAAAATTTATTATATGGGTGAATAGATAAATGAATTAGCTTTCCAATGCTTCTGGTTTGAGCGAAAAATATTGAGTTTTGCACATTTTACAAACGTTTTACTAAAACTGCCTGTGTATCTTTTGTATAAGGGTTTTGAGGGCACCTAAAATGTGAAAAAGGTCCATTCCACCTTCTGTAGTTGATGTATCTCGGTGGAATGGACCAAAATATGTATTCTTAGGTGTGTAGGGTTCTAATTTATGCAGGTGTGTTCATTTGAGTGTCAAGGTGTGATGCCCTAGGTGGAAAAGTGTGAATTTCCATTGCAAGATGATGGTTCAAAGAAGGAATATGATGGTGCAGCATTGGTAGAGGATGTAGGTGAGTTTTTGGAGAATTTTTAAGTGTATTGGAAGGTGTTTGAACAGTTGGTAAGATTTTTAGAAGCCTGGAGTATACCTTTTCAATAAACCCCTAAGAAACGTGCTGAAAAATGAGGGTTTTTGTGGGTGTCTTGTTGCAAGGTGATTCTCAATATGAAATTTGTGGATTTAATAGTTTTTGGGAATTTTAATTGCTGCCCCAAGGTTTCATAAGGTTTGGTGGATTTTAAAGTGTACCTTCTTTGTAAAAGTGGGCTAATTCTACTAGCCCTTGGATACGGTGACTTAATGTTTTTCTATGTTTTGACAAATGAATCTTACTTGTAAGCTTGGAAATGTCTTTTTGATGGAATATGGATGCTATATGGATGATCAGTGGGTGTTCTTACAGTTTTCTTTGATGAATTGGTCTTTCAGTTGCTTAGTTGTGAATTGGAAAGCCATAGAGCTGACCCTATGGAAGTTGTGCTAATTATTTGATTTTGAATTGGTGTTTGGTTTTCAAAACTTGGTTGAATGTACCTCCACCCTGCTCTGCATCATAGTGGTATCAGAGCAAGGAAGTAGATCACTTGAAGATTGCAGGAGAAGCATTGGAAGATACAAGGCACTATGCACTTCAAAAGGTTGGATGAGAAAGAAGGACAAATGAGACATGCTACCTTCCAGACCAGATGCAAATGCAGAGGTAAGATCTGTAAAGTAATGATTGATTCAGGTTCCTTCAGTAATGTTGTTTCAGAAGAAATGGTTGAAAAATTGCATTTGACAAAATTAAAACATGAATCACCTTATAGGGCATACTGGGTAAATGATAGTCAGCATGTTGTGGTTAGAGAGCAAGCATTGGTAGATTTTGAAATTGGTCCTTATAAAGATGTTATATTATGTGATATTATGCCTCTAAAGGATTGTCATTTGATACTGGGAAGGGTTTGGCAATATGATAGATTTGCTATGCATGATGGGAGGCTTAATGTGTATGAAATTAAAAAGGATGGGCAAAGGTATAGTTCTTAGGGATTCTGATTTCGCAGGGGAAAAAGAAAAAGGGCCGCCAAGAGAAAGGATAGGGATCGTGGAAAAGAGATCTCTTTCGGCCGAAAGGAACAAAGGGAACCGAGAAAGAGACAATAGAATACTTTTATAGTTACAATGGAGAAAAGGCATGAAAGAGGCGATTGGGAAAAGGGCGTCTGAGGATTGAAGAACCTCCGAAGAGACAAGGGAAGTGGAGGTCAAAACATAAACCAATAGCAAAAGAGCAAGGTAAAGCAGGGATAGTGTTGAAGATCAAAGAACATCCGGTTGTTCGGCTGGGTTAATGGTGTTCAACCTATGAAAAAGAAATCTGATGGAACAAGAAAAATTTGAAACAGTTCTTATAGGCGAGCTTAGCAAGAGCGAGATCTCTCAAAACAAGAGAATAAAGTGAAGAATTACAATGGAGGAGCAAAGGAAGGCCCTAGTGGGGTCCTCGAGGGAATAAGGCAATGTCTGAGCAGACGGGGTGATGGCGTCTAAAAATACGATAACAAAAGAAGATGGAGTTCGGCCGAGGCCAGAACATCGATGATAGAAGTTTATGAAAAGGCGAGAATGTTAAAAGGGAAGATCACGAGACCGAACAGGTGGGAAAGGTTAGGAAAACCATAGAAAAAGGACAAATTATGACAAGATCATGATTGGGGCAGTGGAGTGTCCCTTGATAGCAAGTATAAGTGATGAAAAGACAGAGATTTGTATGACTGAAAATACAGTGATAGCAGAGGTAGAAAGTCTAAGAATAAAAGGTGAAAAGAGCAAAAGGAAATGGAAAGTGAAAGAGCATAAGATAGATGAGGTAGAAGAGCAGTAATGTGAGAGTATGGCAATTAAAAAGGATGGTAGACAGTCAGGTTGTGTTCCTAAACTTGATAGGATAGAGTATCAAAAGCAAAGTGTGGACAGTCAAGAAAATGAAGTGCAAGGTGAGAAGCAAGACAAGAAGATAAAAAGTACAGTGAGCCAAGGAAAATGGAAAAGGTTAGTGAAAGGAATTGTGAAGGTTGATAAGAGGATGAAGATTGCAGTCACCCTAAGAGGTGAAGAGTTAAAGGTAATGAGTTTGGAAAAGGTCTCAATGATGGAGGGGACCCAAGATGTGAAGTTGTCAATGATAGGCCAAGTGAAGGCTAAGAAAGAAAGGATGGTGAAGTCTCCAAATGAGATGGAGAAGAGATCAAGGGATGTGGTTAGGACATTGGATTGTCCTTGGTTGATGGAATTGATAATGGAGAAGTTGTATGCTGCTATGGGAATGGTTCTAAGCATAGTGAACCTGAGAATGATTGAGAGAAGAAGAGTTAAGAGATAAGAAATGAAGGGAGTCATTTTATACTTCCTTATTTTGATGATTATGTTACTGAGAATCAAGCCATGGGTTAAGATGAAAGAGAATAGACAGAGCATGGATTATTTTGCAAAGAATGAAGCTGAAGAACAAGGTAAGAGCAGATGGATGATGCTGGTAAGTACAAATCAGAACATGGAGGTGCAGATCCAAAATGAAAAGGCAAGAGGAGGACTACTTTGCATGGACAAATCCAAGCCAAAGGTGAAGATGAAGATTAATGGAGAAATTGCAAGAACAAGGAGGAGCATCAAATATTTGGAGATCAAAATATTATTTCCAGTCAAAGAGTTGAAGACTTCCAAGGGACTTGGAAAGATTTCATGGCTGGGTATATGGTGCAGGAGCACCAAGCTTGAATTTTACAAAGAAAGTCAAATGTTAGGTTTTAGGTGGTTTTGTGTCATTTTATGTTTAATAAGGTTGATTTAAACTATTTAAATGTATTCAAGTTGGTTTGGGGTCATTTGAGTCAAAAAATATAAAAAATACAAAATATGTAAAAGTTGTCAAGGCAAAAATGCTGAAAAGTGCAAATTAGAGAGTTTAAAGGTTATTTAGTGAAAATGAAGTTAAAAAGTCAGTTATTCTCGGTTGGGAAGGTTCAATATGTCTTTAAAAACATTTATCCATGTTTTTAATGAAGGTTGGAGGCATTTGGAGAGAAATTTCAATAAAAGAACAATTGTGTTTTCCAGATTTTGCATATTTTTCACTATTTTCAGGCCTGGTACAGAATTGTACGGAATTACTTTTGAAAATTTCTTATATGGGTGAATAGATAAATGAATTATCTTTCCAATGCTTCTGGTTTGAGCGAAAAATATTGAGTTTTGCACATTTTACAAACATTTTACTAAAACTGCCTGTGTATCTTTTGTATAAGGGTTTTGAGGGCACCTAAAATGTGAAAAAGGTCCATTCCACCTTCTGTAGTTGATGTATCTCAATGGAATGGACCAAAATATGTATTCTTAGGTGTGTAGGGTTCTAATTTATGTAGGTGTGTTCATTTGAGTGTCAAGGTGTGATGCCCTAGGTGGAAAAGTGTGAATTTCCATTGAAGGATGATGGCTCAAAGAAGGAATATGATGGTGCAGCATTGGTAGAGGATGTGGGTGAGTTTCTGGAGAATTTTTAAGTGTATTGGAAGGTGTTTGAATAGTTGGTAAGAGTTTTAGAAGCCTGGAGTATACCTTTTCAATAAACCCCTAAGAAACGTGCTGAAAAATGAGGGTTTTTGGTTTTGCCATGTTGTAAGAGTGATTTCTGGAAACTAGTGGTGGATTTAATAGTTTTTGGGAATTTTAATTGCTGCCCCAAGGTTTCATAAGGTTTGGTGGAGTTTAAAGTGTACCTTCTTTGTAAAAGTGGGCTAATTCTACTAGCCCTTTGACACAGTGACTTAATGTTTTTCTATGTTTTGACAAATGGATCTTACTTGTAAGCTTGGAAATGTCTTTTTGATGGAATATGGATACTATATGGATGATTGGTGGCCTTATAGTTTCTTTTGAGGAATTGGTTTCAGGGTTGCTTTCCGGTTAGTGGGGTGGAAATTATAGAGCTGACCCTATCAGAGTACATTGCTAATTAATCCCCGGTTTTGGACCCGGGTGTTTGGTTTCAAAACTTGAAGTTTGAATATACCCCTCCACCACCTTTCACGCGTCCGGTGATGCCGTGAAATTAAAGAAAATCCTACTTGGAAAATGTTGCAGAGTATTTTGATGATGAACAAGAATCATGAACCTATAATTTCTAGTTTCGATCTCCCTATCAGGCAAACAAATCAAAATGCAAGATTAAAGAAAATTAGGACCAAAGGCAGACTGAACCTTCCATAAACTTAAAATCCAAGTGTGTGCAAGTGAGTTCATTTCCCTCCTTGACCTACTGTAGAAACCAAGCTCAGTCAAGTTAGGCTACATAAAGATTCTAGCTCCAAAAGCAACCTAGATAGAGCCTTGCTGCCAGTCAGGCATCCATAGCCCTAACGAGGCTATCGCTATGATTCTCCTGAACATAGCTCTACTGCCAGCCAGGCGTCCATAGCCCCGATAGAGATATTCAAATACTCCTGATAAGTTGAATTCATTATTTTGATTTTCAATATTTTCTCTTTTCCTTCTTTTTGATATTTCTTTTCTTTTCACTTTTCATTTCAACCCATGAACAATGAAGTTCACACTCAGGGTTGAGAACCACAGTGGCACTAAAGCAAAAATAGGATTTTTCACGTAACATGACCTCACAAAGATCCCATAGCAACCTCGAGATTCTTAAGATGTATGAAATATATAAGATTTCAGAATACTCTAGGTTCAAATCAAACCAATGATCCATCCTCTTTAAATCAAACATTCAAACTGCTTGACAATAACAAAAGACCTCGACCATCCATTCAAGACACCTGATTAAATTCCATCAATGAAATAATTAGAACAGTCCCAAATAGTGAAGAATTATTATGCAAGAAAGACACTTCCCTAACTAGAAAACAGAGAAACCCAAACCAGAGAAGCAAAGCAACAACCAAATTGAAACCCAAAGCAAACCTAAACTAACTAAAACAGAAGCAAACCAAAAGCCATCTAAACTAACCAAAGAAAACTAATCCTAAAGCAATCTATCCTAAAGAAGAAAAAAAACAAACAAAAACAAAAGAAAAGCAGAACATGTTGCATTTATTCAAAACAACATTATGTACAAAGAGACTCAAAGTGGCTCATGGTCAAACAAGGAAAATTGAGTTGTTGTGCCCTCAGCACACACGCCTCATTCGGAATGGGGACCCTCTCCTTCCTTTTCCTTGTTGGTTCATTTTGTCATTGTCTCATTTTGTGTGCCCCTTCTTGGTGTCCTAGATGGTCAGTGTGTCCCCAAAGTCTCATCTTAGGTTGACCATGCCTCATCGTCACAAAATTCTCTAAGTCCTAGGCCTTCACAGAGTTCCTTTGGCAGTTTGCCTCTACCAACGTCCTTGGCATCTTCCAGGCCTAGCCCCTCAGGTTTCCCATCATGGGTTTCCCTTTGGTGCTTGCCATCCCAAATGGCTAAATGACTCCATCTTTCCGTACCTTGGGTTCCAGTCAGTTGTTCGCCGTGTCTCAAATGCCTTTGGTGACTAAGTTCAAATTACACTGCTTTGAGACCCTCCAGACCCGGTCTTTCAGAATGCTCCTACCGGACTTTTGTTCTTCTTTCGTTGTCTCTGACGGCCATCTTCTAGTAACCTCCCAAGACTAGGGACCTAGGTCTTTGAATTTCTTCCTCACAATGTTGTGTTGCAAAAAGGGCCATCCTTCACGAGCCCCAGGCTTGGTTAGCTGTACTTCTTTGCCTGGGAAGCTGTTGTAAGTTCTTCATCGGTCGACAGCCACCAGCTCGCATCCCTCCACTCTCCGGGTTCCGGACCTCCCACCACCATCTTGGAATTTGAATTCACCAACCCTCTCATCCTCCATACGGGCATTTATGGGATGCATTAAATGAGTCCTCGGTTATAAATAGTAAGCCTGACCTGTCATTTTCACAATGTCAGGTCAGCCAAAAGAGAGTTCAGAGCCACCAGAGAAGCTCAACACCTTTGCCATTTGCCGCCATCACGCCCGTCGCTTGCATCGGTTGATTATCCAAGGATCTAGTAATCTTCACCACTGAGTTCTTTAGGTATGCTTGTCGTCTGCCCTCACACATGATTTTTTTGCTGATTTCATGCTAAATAATGGATAAGTAGGTGGGGAAATGTGCATCCTTTGGGTAGAGAAAATGAACATCTAAAAAACCCATGTCTTAAAATTGCAAGGGATCCTTCAAAATTTCCTTAAAAATGAATCTGGGACTTTATCATAGCGGCCCCATTCTTCTTGTAGAGCGTCCATGCCTTCCGGTCCTAAGCCTTCCCGTAGCCACTGAAACTTTAAAACTTAAGACTTTAAACTGACAAAAAAATGTTCCTCTAGACCCGAGACTCCAAATTTCCTTACCCTGTTTACCGTCAGAACTTACGAAAATGAACTATGATGCTCTTAGGCTTCCTGAGCCCATCCTCATGGGATTCCATCCTCAAGATGTCACTAGGATTTTTCTGTTTCAAATGGAATATCCGTTGCATCCGCCCATGCCCCGAGTCTCGTCCTGATCTTCGCCAACCAAGTGAAGTGAACAAAGTGCCGCATCCATGGCATCCTTTGGACCTCAGACTGTGGACTTCCATCCGCAGACTTTTGCATCGACATCATCATTCCAAATGTCCAAATGAGCCCGTCTTTCTGACTCCCAAGTCCTAGTGTCCCGATCGCCCAAGCAACTAGTGAAGAAAACATAAAGGCCAAACATGACATCGGGTCTGGTCTGCCAAGTCGTTCCCACCGGGTTTCCATTCAACATCCACCATTCCAAATGGCTACTTCCCAACATCCTCCCAGCTCTTGAGACCAGAGCACTTAAAATATTAAGAGGGTAGGTCAACCGCCTTTCTGCCTCGTGGGTCTCGAACTCTAAAACTTTGTCAAAAGAATTATGTTTCCTCCTGGTCATTTCAAATAACAAACCCTAGACAGCTTTCCCGCCTCGAACCTCTGGGTGCTCCAAATATGATTCAAATGACCTCCAATCTAGAAATGAGCCTTGACCCACGTGCTCAAGATGAGCTCTCCTCGGCATAAATCTTTCAAATCATCAAAACTTGAAGCCGAGAGAAACCACAAGGATTGTCCTTCCTTGTTCACCCTTCCAAAATGACAATCCTATCAGGGAAGTCTGGCCCTTCGGGCCTAGATTGCCCATATTCCCTTCAGTGAACTACTGATGGAATCTCAAATTAAATTTTTGACCTTATGAGCGATGTATTATCAAATTTGACCTCATTGACAGGTATTTTGGCTAACACTAATGTCTTTAAGCTTAATTGTACTAACTATGCCTTTATCTACAGGATATAAGGAATTGGGTGCAGGACCCTCGAGGACAGCTACAGAGAAGGACAAAGGGAAAAAATCAAGTAGAGTTCCTCATGGGAAAGAGGACAAAGACAAAATGAAATAACAATTCCAAGGGGAGCCTTTACACTCAAATGTCGTTATAGACTGGAAAGAAATCACAGACACCAATATCAGGCAAGTCAATATTGATGAATTCAAGCAAAGAGTTAGGGTCAACCTAACCACGGAGAATGCAAGATTGATCTGAAGCAGCAGAATTGCTAAGGTTGTAGGCTTTCCTCCATCTCTCATCGCTCCTGAATTGGTCATGGCATGTAGGAAAGCATATCAACCAGAGACTCAAACAATAGTTGATAAGGAAGGAAACATTCTAGCTAATATATCTGGTGAGGCAATAACGAAGACCTTCCATATCCCTACCTTTTGGGAGATCGAACTGTCGACAATCAAGGAATGCAAGGCATTGTGGGATGCAGATCCCATAGGTTTTAGAAAGCTTATAAACCAGTATTGGCTCAAAGACAAGTGAGGCAGTGCTGTGAAAGTTCCTCAAGAACTTTTCCATAGCAATTTTCATGAAGATTATCATGACTTGGTGACTCTGTTAGGCAGAGTAATGTGCCTTCCCACTACTGCATATTTTCAAGAATGAATGGTATACTTTGTGGAGAAGATTCTTCATGGAAAGGAGGATGTTACCACAAACACCTCATTCTACTGGGGAAATAATAAGTGACTGCTCCCACAAGCAGTCTATTAATGTCAAGAAGACCTCCAAATTCTATATGGCCTCCTATCTTGTTTACTCGGTGGTCGAACAGAGGCATTACAACAGATTATTCAAAGCACCTAATGAAGAATCTAGGAAAAAGCTAAGGGTTTATGATAGACACCCCCAACTCCAGTTTAGAAATTTTAAGAAGGATTATTGTAGGGTGAATGATGCCTTCATGGGCCACATCATTCGACTACTAGGAGGGTATTTTGAAAGGAGAATTTCTCACAGTGCTCGGGTGTTCATGAAACAATACGCCTTCTTGTTTATTCAATACCCTAAGTTCACCTATATTCATGCCCAAGGTTACACAGAGAGGCCGAATAAGCTACCCCACTACCCCAATGACCGGATCATATTGTTAGAACTCTTTCATTAGCTGCGGCATGTACATACTCTCCTCAGTAGCAAGCATTTGGCAGGGATCCCTTATTGGTCAACTTTCGGCTAGGGGATGTACAAATTGCAAACCTCCTAGTGTGCTGGTAATTTTGAAAAGGAACTAGTAGAATATCATTTTCACCTACATGCTACTTGCCCATGAATGGACCTGTATGGGCACATAGGGAAAGTGTTGGGACTAGAGTATGCACATTTGCATCACGTAGATGATTTATGGGAAAATTGCAAAGATGATAAAGAGGTGCATGCAAGGAACTACATGCAAATGACCATGTAGTTTGTGAAAAGGGTGAATATATTTCATGTCTTGACCAGGTTGAACAAGATGAAAGCACTATAATGGACCCTAGGTACAATGCAGTCGCCAACTTGCCACTGCCAACAATATATTGGGATAAACAAGAGGTCAATGACCTCAATATTATAGCCAAGCACATGGAGGCTCGCACTAAACAATAGGTCAATGGATAGGTAGCCTGATTGAAGCAACAGAGGGTTGTCCTAACATATGAAGGGCTCAAAAGTGATCCAAGTGCCACAGACGACGTTGCTGCTACAACCTCGATAGGAGAAACATCTAAATCCCCTCCACTCACAAGATTGAGGAAAATAAAAGAGACTGAAGAACAACAGTTGAATCCTAAAGTGTATGCAAGGAAGGCTTTAGAGGGTGAGTCCTCAAAGAAACACAAAGGGTCTGGAAGTATCACAGATTTTCCCACAATTAAAGAGGATCTACTTCACAAGTGAGAGGAAATAGAGATGGATAAACTGAGATCTCCACTGGCCACTTCTGATGTTGTCCATCCACCTATTTCCCAAACTATAGTTGCTACATCCCCACCTGTAGTGGATATTTTGGTCCACCTTGCCTCCTCTTCACCAGTTGGGCCTATAGTATTGGTTGATTCCTCCTCTGCTACAACTTCTTTGCTTTCCACCGCCTCCATGTCTCCCACCACATTGTTTCCATTGGAAATTACTACAATACCAATGCACACACTCACATTTCCAGAGGCATTCTCATGACACATGCAGAATGTTCCCTTTGAAATTTCTCAAGTATTATTCAACCCCACCATTTAGGTTGCTTTAGCACAAGTCCTCGCCAGTGTTTCATCCACAAAGCCTCCAATGGAACCACCATCAATGGAAGCTATGATGAAAATATTTGAGGAACTGGAATGGAGAGAAAGAGAAGCTTCAATAGAATTGGAAGAAGAGGCAGATGAGTATCATCATGAGAATCCAGAGTATGAGCACCTGCAAATTGACAAGGTGGTTGATGAGGAAGAAGAAACAGGTTCTTCTGAAAGTGGAGCTGAAGAAGAGAATGTTGATGGAAAAATTATTGTACAAACCTTCAATCCAGATTTTGAGGAGTTGGCTCGACAACTGAAGGATGTCATAGAAGAAGTAGAAAAGTCACCTCCCATAGAAGAGGGACAAGAAGATGACAAGGCAAGAGAAAATGTAGAGCTTCCTATAGGTGAACAATAAGAGGAAAGCCCCGAACATGACGAAGAAATGCCTTTCTCCAGGGCACAAGAAGAACAAGGAAAGGAGTAGTGGGAAGGTGTGCTATCTCCTCATAATGAAGAAGAGAATGTAGCAGAGGAAAAACTTGAAGGTGAGGCTCAAACTGACAAGAGTCTTGAAATTGAACAATCTAAGGAGTGTGTGCACAAGGATGAACAGGATGAAGAAGTTGAAGAAAAGGAAGAAGGGGAGGCTAGAAAAGAAGAAATTCCCAAGGAGCGGTTGCCTACTAAGTCTCCCATCAAATGGCTTATGTTCATCCAAGACTCTGATGAAGAAGAAGGAGAAGGCACTAAGGCAGAGGAAGAGGATCCCAGAGATAAAGAAGTCGAATTCTGAACAAATAAGGAGGACGATAATTGTGAGTCACACAAAGAAAAATATACTATGCCTGAATGGTTAGAAAAGCAGCTTGAGAAGAATGCTCCTGCCCAGGCTGACCTGAGAGCAAGGTTGGAAGCTATCTTAGCTAGGGCACAAATCACTACCAGAAAGGAAAAGAAGCCCAAAATTAGATCCAAGGTAACAATGGATATTTTTGGGTCTAGGACCATCCAGGTGGCAACACTGGTGGTGGGAACATAAGGGATAAGCTACAATGTCTCTACCATTGATTTGGGAATGACTACTAGAGAGAAAAAGGTATAGCATCTCCAAGAATTTGTTGCCACAATGGTACACCTACTACAAAAAGACAATGTTTCAAAAGAAGAGTTAATGGCACATGTCGCTGACCTGATGACATACATCCAACAATGGTCCTCTACAGAGAAATTTCCTACCACATTTGTGGCTCCACCACAACTACTATCAAAAGAGAAAATAGATAAACTAGAAAAGAGAAAGAGTTTGGAAAAGACTACAGAAAGCTGGTTCCGGTAGGTTCTATACATTGGAAACATAGGCATCGGTCGGTTTGTCTAGACAACAAACAAATTATTGGATCTCAAATAGTCTCTTGAGGGTATGAAGAATCTTTGCACTGACTTCCCAGCAAGATATGAGTCTACCTACCCAAAGATTGAGACTATTCTTAAGCTACCAAGTGCTACTTGGGAAAAGGAGTTCGCATTCAAGAAGGATGATCACTAGCTCGTGGATGTGTGGAAGCGTTATTTTATCAATCAAAAAGAAAGGTTGGAGTTGGTTCTCAGTAAGGTGAATACAAATATCGAGTGGGCCAAGGAGATCAGAGTGGATTGTACTTTATATTTGAAGTTGGTAGCGGGATATGACATGCCTACAGTTCAAATAGATCTAGAGAAGATAAAGCCCCACTTTCAGAAGAAGATGGAGGAAGGGATGTCAAATGAAATCACCACCGATTTCATGAGCTTCACTACCCAAGCCTTCACCCAGTCAAAGATGTTCTAGGACCACATTGAAAAGTATGATGAAGATTGGGAAAATCTCACCGAACAATCCAAAGAGTTGAGTTATCAAGTGTTGCGATCTGAAATCATAGACATGGATAAGTTCCAACCGTTGGTTCTAAAATTTATAGAGTATGGAACTTTGAAGAAGCAAGAAGTCAACCCTATTGTCAATGAAGAGCTCCTAAAGGAATAGCTACAACAAAATGGAAATCAACAAAAAGACAAAATACTACAGTGTCGTCACTAGAGGATGAAATAGGGATAAAGACAAAGTTGTATTTTAAGTTGTAAAATATTGCGGGGTAGGTAGAACCCTAATTTGTAATGAATCTTGGCCACACGATGCAAATTAATCTTGGCCATTCATTCTACCTTTTCGACACTATAAATAGGGGGTCTCCTCTCATTTTCAAGAGAGTTGAGTTGTTGTAATGACATGCTGCAGAAATTTTAATGGAAATACATTGACTTTGGTGCATTTTCTAAGTTTTTCTTTATGTTTCATTATTCAATCTCCCATAGCTAGATGTTTTAGTTAGATTTACATTGATGTTCTAGTTGGTTTTAGATTGCTTAGATATATTTGGTAATGTTGTTCTCTGGTTATGAAAATTTCTGTTGTGTAGATGTCTTCCCAGTCCATACTTTTTGCTATTTGTTGTTGGTAGATGGTTGTGTAAAGTTAGTCTGGGCTATGACTTAAATCTGCTTTAAAATTTTATCTTTATTCATGCATATATATGGTGGATGAATGGTAAAATATCTACAGACCTTAGAAGATAGTGCAAATTTCATAATACTATAGGTTTCTTGGTTAAGTGGAATCCTATTTAAAGGAAGTTGTCCACAGTAGAACCTCCATGGTCACTGTTCATAGTTAGTTACAGATCCAAGAAACTCTCATTTTCCCTACTCTTTTTCCTTTTTTTATAGAAATAACCTATGCTAAGGTTCATTGCACATTTTAAAGCCAAAACTTAAGGATAACATCGAAGTTTTAAATTGTTGTTTGAACCTGCAACAAAATACACATCAATTTCCATCCTAGAAACTTTAATTCATAAGATCCACTTTGCATCTAGTTGTGTAAGTCCGCCTGGTGATTCCAGCAAATCACATCAAATATCAACTAAGGAATTCCATGCAAGTCAAGACCTAACATTAGAGACCTTGCATTAGAGACCTTGGGATACTGTTCTACAATCTTATTGTGGAAGATTGTCTTTCAAGAAAGGTAGTGCACCTATGCACTGCTTGTGTTGAGAAAGTGTGCAAAAACACGACATCAACAGAACTAGTACTAGAAGGAGGGTTGAGTTAAGCTAGAGCAAGGTGTTTCACTCTCCCCAGAGAGGTCACAAAGAGTTTTGAGGTTGATTCCAAACGTAGGGGAATTCCAAGAACTACAGCCTCCTACAAAGAGCAAGAAGAAGTAGGAGGGAGGACATAGCCTCTTCTTCTTCCACCATCCCACCCACTTCACCCATTCCCTCGCCTCCTTACTCCTTCCATTCACCTTCATCCATTCCACCCAACTATACCAAATGTCTTTTCCACCTCTTATCTCCAGCAGCTAGGGAGTTGCCACTCTCCCTGCCCTTCAAGTTTAGGGAAAAATCCAAACAGTCATGACCCAGGTATAGTCCCAAGCTGCTCTCTTATAGCAGGTGCAACCCTAGATTGGCGTTCCTCAATAAAATGTACCACCCCCACCTCCCATCACGGCTTGGTTGGCGCAAAATCCTTTGCCATTGAACTTCATTGCTTATCATGACATACCCAAGAATCCAGAGGGCTTATGCATGAATTTGAATCCTTACGACCTGTAAAGGAAAACAAAAGAACACATCAAAATATTTGAAACAACAATTAAATATATGCAGATTGATTGTGAAGATGTTGCATGCCACCTCTTTCCATACTCACTAGGGGAGGAAGCTTTTTAATGGTATATCAATTTGTCGAGAGGGTCTATTACTTCATGGGACCTCATGAAGAATGCTTTCCTACATAAGTATAAGATTATGATAAGCCCTTTAGAGCTATTCCGACAGTTTATGCCGTTCCGAAGATAAATTAATGAACCAATTGGATTTTTCAATGATTGCTTCGATCGTGCATTTATGAGACTTTAAGACCCACACGTTCATAACGATATTGTGACTCTACATATCTACTATGCAACATTAGATAATCTCATGTCCGGGTTGGTGAAAATGATGAATCAGTCACCTGCTAGACTAGTAGACTCTTATGCTGAAGTTGTTAAGGCTAGTACAAACTTGGGGTAGAATATCTTCAGTCCGCTGCCCTCTTTGGGTTTGATAGCTCATTTGATGCAAGTTTAGGGGATTAACCAAGAATTCGCTCATTAGACACCTCTTATGAACCAGGTGCTGCAACTACCTATCATCACACATCTCGGACAACCAATGAATCAATTGCCCCTTGTCCCTTCTTACTTATAGCCTCAACAACAGCAAATCTACCCTTAGGATCCCAAACAATAGTAGGTGTACTCTCAGCAGCCACAAGCAACATTATACCTATCAGGACCAGAATTCCCTCTAGCACATCAAAACTAGCTGGTGGCCCTGCCTATCTTTCTCCAAAATCAAGCGCCACAGCTGAGTAACACTAAGAAGGAAAAATTGGAAGAGTTGACATAAATGATAAAGAAAATGTCTACGAAGATGACCCACCTAAGAAATCAGAATAATTAGTTGCAGGCCTCCCAGAGTAGCCTCCAGGCTAACCTTAATTGGGATAGCAAAGATAATAGGGATGGTAGGGATAACCATGAAGCCAACACTTCTTCTGGACAAAATTATGATAGAGGGTTAAATTCAAGTCAGAACCTTGAGAGGAGACCTTCCCAGAGGTAGAATCGCACGTGGAATACATTACCTAACAATGGAGGTGTCCCTACTCACTTGGATCAACCTACCATCAATTAAAAGATGACTAGTTGAGTGTATCTCGCCGAGGCCACTCTATCTGGATGGTGTCGGATTCACAAGACAAGCAGACACTGTGAGTTGGATTGTCTTGAATTCTAGACAGCTGCTGAAATCTTCCAAGTGGAGGAGAAAAATGTTGTTGATAGTGTTCGTTGCAGGGACATCGTCCCATTTGAGCCCTATGACTCTTCCTTCCTCATGGTCAATCAAGCTCCCCTCCTGCGGAGCAACTGCAATGAGCCAAAGATCGAGGTCACACCCATCATGAATGAAGAAGTGCAAGAGGTAAGTAATGAAGAAACCTTGTCCTGACTTTTTGATTCAGTAGACAATGGTCCATTAGATGAGAAAGAGCCATATGTAGACGAAGTCCATATGTTCCACCAAAGAAAAATTCCCTACTTCCTTAGGAATAGGCAGGCGGGTGGACCTTTTACTACTTCTACCCCGCCAAATAATTTTAGTACCCTGCTTGATCCGAATGCTAGCAATAATCTTGGGCGTCCCCATGTGCCCACCAAATACTTCAATAGAGATAGGTCACAAAATTAGCCTCAAAACTAGTCCCAAAACCAGCCTCAAGGCCAATCCCAAAACCAATCAAGTCAAACAAAAGCCCAACCTTCTAGCTCTACCATAGGTCGAGCCTTTGATTTTGAGATTGAACAAATGGGTGAATATGTAGCAGAACAATTCAAGAAGGTAAAAATTAGTTTATCCACCTTCGAACTACTCAAAGTCCCTGTTGTAAGGCATGCCTTCTTTAGGGTACTTAATGGAACCCCATCATCTAAATTAATGCAGGAAACATCAATAAAAAGGGTCACCTTTGAAGAACCCAAGCAAGAGCCTATGATTTAGGATGTCATAGGGAAAAGGAAGGACAGTCCTTTAAATCAGTCTATAGGTAAACAACCAAAAAAAGAGACACATCACAATAATAGGTCGATCTCCAAAGATCAATCACCCAAACAAACCAAGGACCAGACTGGGGATAGAAGAAAAGCTCAAGTAGCCCAAGTGGACACACCTATGGGCTTCTTCCAAGGGAAATTAGAAACACTACCCTTCCTTACTACCATCCGGATATTCGAAAAAAATATACACAATTGTTTGATTGACTCTAAAGCATCGACTAACATCATGACCCGAGTTGTATGCAAAGCCCTTGGGATTAAACCCACACCTTCAAAGAAAAAGGTGACTAAATTAGACAAAACTGAGATAAATATCATGGGAGAGATGAATCAGATCCCAATGTAGATTTTTGTGGACCTGATGGTGCAACAAGTCATTGACATCCAAGTTGCGGATATTCCCGATATGTATGGAATCATCTTGGGATAGAACTTCACCCACGCCTTGAATGGATATGTTGCAACAGATTTTTCACACATGTGGCTGCTATGGAAGGGACTACCCAATCAAATCCACATCAAGTGAGAGCCACTCATGAAGTTCATGATTACTGAAAATAACAACCTCAATGAGGTGTTATTTTTTGAAAATTAATTGGGGAATTATTGCCCCTTTGTTTATCAAGAAGAGGCAGAGATTCAAGAAGAAGGGATGGTGGTCAAGGTCCTATTGGTGCAATGCATCCCCCCCAATGATTTAACCCATACACCTTAGAGCACAAAAATGCTAGTAGAGGCCAATGATGAGGGAACCCCTAAGGACAACACTTTGGGACTGTTAGATGGATTCTAGGATTTTATGGAGAAGTGCATACAAAATCAGCTCAACTTGGATGCAAGAATGAATTTACAAGAGCTCCTATTGCCCAATTGGTGTAGGGTACATGATGCAGCTCATTCCGAATTTGAATGTTTCCTATGCCAAACAGCAATAGAACACATCAAGAAATTAGCCACTCCCAAGAAGGAATTGTCATCGAAGTAGCCTGCCCTCCACCATACCAAGCCACTATGTACTTTGGAAGTCGTAAATGACAAATCATAGCCTAAAGGAAATACTCACCTTAGTGGCCCTGGCGCCAAAGAGCCTTCCAAATTCTATACATTACGCTTCAATGGATGCAAGTCAAAGCAAGGAGCCAGTGTCGGATTCGAGCTTATCATCCCCATGGGTAAGTCTTATTTCACTTCCCATAGACTTCAGTTTTATTGTACCAACAATGTAGTGGAATACGAAGCTTTAGTTCATGGTTTTCTAATGGCCTTGAAGAAAAAAGTTAAAATTTTGCAAGTTTTTAGTGATTCTGAGCTAGTGGTTAAACAAATCAGAAAACTATACCCCTGTCATGACAGAAGATTGGAAAACTAGAGGCATAGGGTTTGCGATCTTTTAGAAGGGTTAGACACATTCAATAGACAGTTGATTCCCTATGCTCAAAACCATATGACTGATGCTTTTGCTTAGGCAGCCAGCACGTTGCAACCCTTATCCATATCAGGCTTCAATAAATTTACTATTGAGCTAACTTCTACACTGTCTGTTCTAGATAATGTCACCCATTTTCAAGTCTTCAATGATGATAAGTACATCCTTGAGTTCATCACGAGCTCTAATCTCTTTTCCACTCAAATAATTGACAAAGTTGATCTAGAAGAAGCCAAATTGGACATAAAGGGGATTATCAACCTCAGGACCAACACGATTCCCCAAGGGATGGTTCAGCTGGAACGCATTTTTGACTTGGATCATATCAGAGATCAGGGTCGACAAATGAAGAAGGAATCCATATGCAACCAACGTGACACTTGCAACATCAGAACTTTCAAGGAGATCAAAAATGTTTTTATTGGCAAAGTGTGTACTGTAGAGGAAAAGAAAGGGATTGTGGATGCTTTATGGAAGTATCATGATGTGGTGGCATGGAGCTATGAGAGCCTTAAGACTTATGACACCTCCATCATCATGCACACCATCCCTCTCAAGACTGAAGTGCGGCCATTCCACCAATGGCAATGTCCTATTAATGCCTTGCTAGAACCAATCATATACAAAGAGATGCAGAAATTCTTGTCAGTGAGAATTATATTCCCAGTCAGGCATTCTGCATGGGTAGCCAACCTGGTCCTGGTTAGAAAGAAGAATGGAGAAATAAGATTGTGTGTAGACTTTGGCAATTTGAACAGAGCTTAAAGAAGGACAACTACCTGGTGCCTTCATTGGATGAGGTACTACAGATTGTTAATGGCTCACAAATGATGTATTTTCTCGATGGGTACTCTGGATACAACCAAGTTATGGTGCATTACGAAGATTTCCACAAGACAATGTTCACCACCAAGTGGGGGACCTTTTCCTACAGGAGAATTCCCTTTGGGCTAATCAATGCTGGTGCCAATTTCCAACGTGCTATGGACATTGCCTTCAAAGACTTGATTGGGAAATGCATAATCATCTATATGGATGATTTAATTATTTTCTTTAAGAAATAGAGTGATCATGTCTCTGATTTATGCAAGGTATTTCAAAGGTGTAGGGAGTTTGGAGTCTCACTTATTCCAAAGAAGTGCATCTTTGGAGTGATTGAAGGGAGGTTGATGGGGCATATCATTTCAGAGAAGGGAATCCCCATAGACTTTGAACGCATCCAATCTTTGCTAAAGATTCTACTGCCAAGTAGTAAAAAGGAACTGAAATCTTTCTTTGGGAAGACCAACTTCATGAGGAAATTCATCACAAGCTTTATTGAAATTGTTAAGCCACTCAACACCATGTTGAAGCAAGATGCCAAGATTGAGTGGACTCCCGAAGTGAAGCAGGAATTTGAAGAAATTAAACAAGAAATTGTTGAAGCACCTATTTTTTTCATCCTAGACTATCTGAAGCCACTCTACATCTACTCATTCACTTTAGAACATTCTTGTGCCAGCATTCTAACTCAGAAAGATGAAAAGGGGAATGAGTATTTGATTTCCTTCATGAGTGCCCCTTTGAAAGATGTTGAGTTGCACTACCACAACATAGAAAAACAAGCATAAGACCTCGTTAGGGGAGTGAATAAATTCATACATTACATCCTATGTAATAAAGTTTTCGCCATTGTCCCTGATCTAGCCGTGAAGACACTACTCACACAAAATGAGTTGGGGGAACAAAGAGAAAAATGGGTCACATTGCTACAAGAGTATGATATGGAAATCCAACCAATGAGATTGGTGAGAGGACAAGCACTTACCCAAACAATTGTTGAAACTGTACTAGAAGCAGGGCTAGAACTCACTGTGCAACAATACTAGTTGGAAGATGTTTCTCCAAGAGAATGGTATGAGGACGTCATTTACTATTTACTAAATCACAAATGCCCACCTCACCTACAAGGAGTTCAAAAATGTGCTCTCAAACTGAAAAGCAATAGTTTCATGCTGCAATGATCTATTTTATACAAGAGAAATCATGAAGGTATCTACTTAAGATTCCTTGGCAAAGAAGAAGCAGATCGAGTCTTGAAAGAATTTCATGACAAGTTTGGCACTGGTCACAGATTTGGACCTTCCACCACACATTAGATATTAAGAGCTAGATATTACTCACTAACAGTCTTCAAGGATGCTCATAGCCATGTCCGCTCATGTCACACATGCTATACTATCGCTACCAAGGAAAAGAATGTTGTTGTACCACTATAACCTGTTTTGGAGGTGAGGTCATTTGTGCAATGGGGTTTGTATTTCATTGGTCTGGTAAGCCCTCCATCATCTATGGAACATAGGTACATTCTTACTACTACTGATTATTTCACTAGATGGATGAAGGCAATTGCATGTAGGCAATGCACAACTGAAGTAGTTACAATTTTTTGGGAAAGTTTCATTTTAAATCACTTTGGATGTCCTTATGCATTAGTGTGTGATAATGGACCTGCATTTGCTTCATTAAAAATTTTTGGTTGGGCTTTTGAGTATGGGATAGCCCTTAAGTTTTCATCCAATTACTACCTTCAAGGCAATGGCCTTGTTGAATCCACGAACAAGAACCTGATCACCATGATCAAGAAACTGCTTGATAGGAATCCTAAGGACCGGCATACCCAACTTCATTTTTCCCTTTGGGAAAATCGCACTCACCAAAAGGCTTCCCTTGGTGATTCTCCTTTTCACCTCATCTACGGCTTAGAGCCCATATTTCCTATCTACATGAATATCCCTACCCTCTAGTTTATCAACAACTTTTATGAAGGGGGGGATCGTAGAGAAGCTTGGTTAGCTGATCTCTTGCACTTAGAAGAAGTACGAGACTATGCAATAGAAAATTTTGCCAAACATCAGGGCGTAGTCAAATGCTAGTTCAATTTTCAAGCCAAGATCAAGGCCTTTAGAATCACAGATCTAGTCCTATACTGGGACAAGGCCCATGAAAAGAAAGGGGGACATAACAAATTCAACAAGCTTTGGATTGCCCCTTTCAGATAGCTGAAATCCTGGGAGATAATGCTTTCCATTTAAAGACCCTTATTAGTGAAGATGTCCCGTTGTCGGTCAATGAGCAGCACTGAAAGCATTATTTCCAAGCTTGAGCTCATTTGAGATGCTCTTTGTGAATATTTGTACATAGGTTAGGTTAGGTTGCCTTTCGGTTTGCTTGCATTTCGTTGTTCCACATTGCTCTATTTTTTCTATCTCCTGATTGTTTTGATTTGAAGAGGGTGTCCTTTGTTCTACTACGGTGGTCATGCTCATTCAATGAATAATGCACTTTGTTGTCCATCCTTAGTATTATTTTGCTAAGAACTCATTCTTGACTATTGGTCCCTAAAAGCTACCTAGGAGTGATTTCCTCATTTGAACTCTTCCTTAGAACTCGACCCTTGGTTGAATCCTTTTACATTCATCTAAGCTCTCGCACAAAATGCATGTTAATTATTTCCAAAGGGTTGTATAATGACTATTATGACATCCAGGTAAGTGAAAAATCTTGAGTCCACTCTAGTGACCACTATGGTTCTCAAACCCATCATAGGCTTCAGTGCTTACATGGTTGAGCAAAAGATAAGTAAAAAATTAAACATCAAAAGAAAGAGAGAAAGGAAGGAAAATTCTAAAATCAAGCAACCATACGAGTGTGTGAGTAACTCTACCGAGGCTATGGACACCTAGCTGGCAGTAGAGCAATATCCATGAGATCACAATGACAACTCTTTCGGGGCTATGGATGCCTGAATGGTAGCAGGACAATTTTTGGGTTACTTTTGGTGTTGGGAAGTTTATGTAGCTTACTCGGTTGGATTAGCTATCACTTTTCATGGTTTTCATAGAAAGGAACGAATTCACTACACACACTTCTGAGACATTTTGTAGATTGACCTGACTAAGGACCCTATTCCCTTAGTTCACTCTTGGAAGTCAGCCCCTAGTTTGCAAAACCAAAGATTCTAGGTCTTGAATGAATACTTATCCTTAGAACGCTCAGGAGCGTTCCCCTAGCAGAGCTTCCATTTGTTGTTCCCTCAACACAAACGCCTTATTCCGAATGGGGACCCTCTCCTTCCTTCACCTTGTCGGGTCATTTTATCACTGCCTCATTTTGTGTGCCCCTTTTTGGTGTCCTAGATGGTTAGTATGTCCCCAAAGTCTCATCTTAGGTTGACCATGCCTCATCCCTGCAAAATTTTCTAAGTCCTAGGCCTTCATGGAGTTCCTTTGGCAGTTTGCCCCTGCCAACATCCTTGACATCTTCCGGGCCCAGCCCCTCGGATTTCCCATCGTGGGTTTCCCTTTGGTGCTTGTCATCCCAAATGGCCAAATGACTCCATCTTTCCACACCTTGGGTTCTGGTCAGTTGTTCGCTGTGTCTTAAATGCCTTTGGTGACTAAGTTCAATGACTAAGTTCAAATTACACTGCTTTGAAACCCTCCAAACCCAGTCTTTTAGAATGCTCCTACTGGACTTATGTTCTTCTTTCGTTGTCTCTAATGACCATCCTCTAGGAGCCTCCCAAGACTCGGGACTCAGGTCTTCGACCGCTGTCCTCACAAAGTTGTGTTGCAAAAAGGGCCATCCTTCACAAGCCCTGGGCTTGGTTAGCGGGACTTCTCTTCCTAGGAAGATGTTGTAAGTTCTTCATCAATACACAGCCACCAGCTCGCATCCCTCCAGTCTTTGGGTTCTGGACCTCCCGCTGTCGTCTTGGAATTTGAATTCACCAACCCTCTCATCCTCTATACAAGAATTTATGGGATGCATTAAATGATTATTGTGGTACAAATAGTAAGCCCAACCTATCATTTTCACAATGTCAGGTCAGCCAGAAGAGATTTCAGAGCCGCCAGAGAAGTTCAATGCCTTCGCGATTCACTGCCACTACCCCTATTGTAGGCATCAATTAATTCTCCAATGATTCAGTGATCTTCACCACTGGGTTCTTCAGGTATGCTCGCTGTTCACCCTCCTGCATGATTTTTTTGATGATTTCATGCTAAGTAATGGATAAGTAGGGGAGAAATGTGCATCCTTTGGGTAGAGAAAATGAACATTTAAAAAACCAATGTCTTAAAATTGCAAGGGACCCTTCAAATTTTCCTTAAAGATGAATATGGTACTTTACCATAGTGGTGTCATTCTTCTCATACAACGCCCGTACCTTCTGGGCCTGAGCATTCCTATAGCCACTGAAACTTCAAAACTTAAGACATTAAACTAATAAAAAATTGTTTCGCTGGACCCGAGCCTCTGGATTTCCTTACCCTATTTGTCGTCAGGACTTACGAAAATGAACTATACTACTCTCAAGCTTCCTAGGCCCATCTTCATGGGATTCTGTCCCCTAGATGTTGCGAGGCTTTCACCATTTCAAATGGCATATCCACTTTGTCCACCTGTACCCCAAGTCCTGATGTGATCATCACCAACTAAGTTAAGTGAAAAAATTGTCGCATCCATGGCATCCTCTGAACCCCAGACCGTGGAGTTCTGTCCACAGACTTCCACATCGACATTGCTGTTCCAAACAACCAAATGAGCCCATCTTTCTAACTCTTAGGTCCTGGTGTCCCAATCGCCCAAGCAACTAATGAAGAAGGCACAAAGGCCAAACACGATGTCAGGTCATTCCCACCGGGTTTCCATTCAACATCCACCATTCCAAAGGACCATCGCCCAACATCCTCCCAACTCTTGAGACCCGAGCACTTAAAATATTAAGAGGGTAGGTCGACCGCCTTTCTACCTTGTGGGTCCAGGACTTTGGAACTCTGTCCTTGGAATTTTGTTTCCTCCTGGCCATTTCAAATAGCAAACCCTAAACAGCTTTCCTGCCTCGAACCTCTGGGTGCTCCAAATATGATTCAAATGACCTCCACTCTAGAAATGAGACTTGACCCACGTGCTCAAGATGAACTCTCCTCAACTTAAATATTTCAAATCATCAAAACTTGAAGCTAGCAGAAACCACATGGATTGCCCTGCCTTGTTCGCCCTTCAAAAATGACAATCCTCCCAGGGAAGTCCGGCCCTTTAGGCTCAGATTGCCCATATTCCCTCCAGTGAACTACCGATGGCATCTTGAATTAAATGTTTGACCTTATGAGTGATGTATTATCAAATTTTACCTCATTGATAGGGATTTTGGCTAACACTGGTATCTTTAAGCTTAATTGTACTAACTATGCCTTTATCTGCAAGATATATGGAATCAAGTGTAGGACCCTCGGGGGCAGCTATAGAGAATGAAAAAGGGAAGAAAGTAGGTAGAGTTTCTTGTGGGAAAGAGGGCAAAGACCAGATTAAATGCCAATTCCAAGGGGAGCCTTTGCACTCAAAGTTCATTACAAACTGGAAAGAAATCATAGACACCAATATCACGAAAGTCGATATTGATGAGTTCAAACAAAGGGTTAGGGTCAACCTGACCATGAAGAATGCAAGATTGATCAGACATAGTGGAATTTCTTAGGCTGCAGGATTTCCTCCATCCCTCATCACTCTTGAACTAGTCATGGAATCTAGGAAAACATATCAACCAGGGACTCGAACAATAGTTGATAAGGAAGGAAACATTCTAGTTGATATGTCCGGTGAGGCAATAACGAAGACCTTCCATATCCGTACCTTTGGGGAGATGGAACTACCAACAACTAGGGAATGCAAGGAAATGTGGTATGTAGATCCCATAGGATGCAAAAATATTATAAACCAATATTGGCTTAAAGAGAAGTGGGGCAGCGTTACGAAAATTCCTCAAGAACTTTTCTGCAACAATTTTCATGAAGATTATCATGACTTGGTGACTCTGTTAAGCAAAGTAATGCACCTTCCCACTGTTGCGTATTTTCAGGAATGGATGTTATACTTTGTAGACAAGATTCTCCATGAAAATGAGGATGTTACCACAAACACCTCGTTCTACTAGGGGAAATAATAAGTGACTGCTTCCACGAGCAGCTTATGAATGTCACAAAGAGCTCCAAATTCTACATGGCCTCCTATCTTTTTTACTCGATGGCTGAGAGGAGGCAGTATAGCAGATTATTTAGAGCACCTGATGAAGAATCTGGGTGAAAGCTAAAGGTTTATGATAGATACTCCCAGCTCCAATTCAGAAATTTTAAGAAGGATTAATGCAAGGTGAATGATGCCTTCGTGGGTCACATCATTAGACTTCTAGGAGGGGATTTTGGAAGGAGAATTTCTCATAGTGCTCGGGCATTCTTGAAACAATATGCCTTCTTGTTTATTCAATACCCTAAGTTCACCTATATTCATGCTCAAGGTTACACAGGGAGGTCGAGCAAGCTTCCACGGTACCCTAATGACCAGATCATATTGTTAGAACTCTCTCAATAGCTACAGAATATACATACTCTCCTCAGCAAAAAGCATTTGGTAGGGATCCCTTATCCCTTAACTTTCAGCCAAGGGATGTACAAATTGCAAACCTCCCAATGTGCTGGGAATTTTCAGAAGGAACTAGCAGAATATCATTTTCACCTACACACTGCTTGCCCATAAATGGACCCATATGGGCACATAACGAAAGCACTGGGACTAGAGTACACCCATTTGCATCACATAGAATATTTCTGGGAAAATTGAAAAGATCATAAAGAGGTGCACACAAGACACTAGATGTGAATGACCGCATACTTTTTGAAAAGGGTGAATGTATTTCTTGTACCTGACCAAGTTGAAGAAGATGAAAGCACCGTAATGGACCCCAGGTACAATGCAATCGCAAACTTACCACTGCCAGCAATAGATTGGGATGACCAAGAGGTTGATGACCTTGATATTATACCCAAGCCAATCAAGGCTAACCCCAAAGAATGGGTCGATAGATAGGTAGCCCGACTGAAGCAATAGGGGGTTGTCTTAACATATTAAGGGCTCAAAAGTGAGCCTACTACAACCTCGATAGGAGTAGCATCTAAATCCCCACCACTCACAAGATTGAGAAAAAGAAAAGGGACTGAAGAACAATAGTCAAATCCTAAAGTGTATGCTAGGAAGGGTTCAGAGGGTGAGTCCTCAAAGAAACACAAAGGGTCAGGAAGTATCACAGAGTTGGCCACAATTGGAGAGGATCCCCTTAATAAGGGGGAGGAAATAGAGATGGATTAGCCGAGATCTCTATCAGTTGCTTTTGATGTTGTTGTCCCTCCACTTCTTTGCCAAGCTATGGTTGCTACATCCTTGCCTCCTCTTCACCGGCTAGGCCCATAGTATTGGTTGATTCCTTCTCTACTACAACTTCCCCACTTTCCTCTGCCTCCATGTCTCTCACTGCATCGTTTCCACTAATAATGGCTACAATACAAATTTTTTCACTCACATTGCTAGAGGCATTCTCACGACACATGCAGAATGTTCCCTTTGATATTTCTCAAGTATTATTGAACCCCACCATTCAGGTTACTTTAGCGTATGTCCTCGCTAGTGTTTCGCCCACAAAGCCTCCAATGGAACCACCATCAATGGAAGCTATGATGCAAATATCTAAGGAGATGGAATGATGAGAAAGAGAAGCTTCAAAAGCAATGGAAGAAGAGGCAGATGATTATCATGAGCATCCATAGTATGATCATGTACAAATTGAAAAGGTGGTTGATGAGGAAGAAGAAACAAGTCCTTCTGAAAGTGGAGATGAAGAAGAGGATATTGGTGGAAAAACTATTGTACAAACCTTCGATCCAGAGATTGAGGAGGAGCTGGTCTGACAACAAAAGGATGTCGGAGAAGAAGTAGAATAGTAGCTTCCCAAAGAAGAGGGACAAGAAGATTACAAGGCAGGAGAAAATGTAGAGCTTCCTATAGGTGAAAAGCAAGAGGAAAGCCCCAAACATGATGAAGAAATGCCTTTCTTTGGGGGACAAGAAGAACAAGGAAAGGAGCAGTGGGAAGGTGTCCTATCTCCTCATAATGAAGAAGAGAATGTAGTAGAGGACAAACCTGAAGGTGATGCCCAATCTGACAAGAGTATTAAAATTGAACAGTCTGAGGAGCGTGTGCACAATGATGAACAAGATGAAGAAGTTGAAGAAAAGAAAGAAGGGGAGGCTGGAAAAGAAGAAATTCCCAAGAAGTGGTTTCCTACTAAGTCTCCCATCAAATGCCTCATGTTCATCCAAGACTCTGATGAAGAAGGAGAAGGCACTAAGGCAAAGGAAGACACTCTCGGAGATAAAGAAATAAAAGTCTGAATGAATAAGGAGGATGATAATTGTGAGTCACCCAAAGAAAAATCTACTATGCCTGAATGGTTAGAAAAGGAACTTGAGAAGAAAACACCTGCCTAGGCTGACCCTAAAGCAAGGTTGGAAGCTATCTTAGCTAGGGAACATATCACTACCAGTAAGGAAAAGAAGCCCAAAATTAGATCCAAGGTAATAATGGATGTTTCTGGGTCTAGGACACTCCAGGTGGCAACACTGGTGGTGGGAGCAGAAGGGATAAGCTACAATGTCTAACATCAATTTGGGAACGACTACTAGAGAGAAAAAGGTAGAGCATCTTTAAGAATCTGTTGCCACAATGGTACACCTGATACAAAAAGAAAAAGTTTCAAAAGAAGAGCTAAAGGAATAGGTGGTTGACCTAACGGCATACATCCAACAATGGTCCTTTGTAGAGGAAGTTCCTACCACATATGTGGCTCCATGGCAACTAATGTCAAAATACCAAGTAGATAAGCGGGGAAAGAGAAAGAGTTTGGACAATACAATAGAAAGCTAGTTCCAAAAGGTTCTATATGTTGGAAACATGGGCATTGGTCAGGTTTTTTGGAAAAGTAACAAATTATTAGATGTCCAACAGTCTCTTGAGGGTACTGTTGATGGGTTTTTTTGCACACTTTCTCAGCACAAGCAATGCCTCTGTGCACTAGCTCACTTGAAAGGAAATCTCCAATAGCAAGTTGTTGAAAATCTCCCTAAGGTCTCTCGAGTGTCAGGTCATCACTTGTATGGATCTCCTCAATTGATGTTTCATGTGATTTTTTTGGTAATCAAAGGGCAGACTTACGTAGCTAGATGTGAGGTGGATCTCAAAAGTTGAAGTTTTTGAGATGGGAGTTAAGGTACATTTCGTTGTATGTTCAGATAGCAATCTAAAACTTCAATGTTCTCCTTAAGTTTTGGATTTACAATGTGCAACGAACCTTAGCACAGGTTGTTTCTTAAAGAAAGGAAAAAAGAGAGTAGGGAAGAGGGAAGGTTCTTGGATCTACAATGAGCTATGAACAGTGATCATGGAGGTTCTGCTATGGACATCTCCCTTCAAACAGGATTCCATTTAACCAAGGTACCTATAGTATCATGAAATATGTGCTATCTTCAAAGGTTTGCAAATATTTTATCACTCATCCAACACATACTTGCATGAATAAAGATAAAAAATTTAAATCAGCTTCAAGTTTCAGCCCAGACTAACTTTACATGACCATTTACCAGCAGCAAACAACAAAAAGTATGGACTGGAAGGCATCAACAAAGTAGAAATTTCTACAATAACATAATAGCATCACTTAAATCTATCTAAGTAATTCAAATCTAACTAAAACAATAATGTGAATCTAAATAAGCATCTAACAATGGAAATTGAATCATGAAAAATGTGAAGAACTCAGAAAATGCACCTAGTCAATGTATTTTCATTATAAATTTTTGTAGCATGTCTTTACAACAACTCAACTCTCTTGAAAATGAGAGGAGACCCCCCATTTATAGTGCCCAAAAATTAGAATGAATGGCCAAGATTTAACCTCATTGTGTGGCCAATATTCACTACAAACTAGGGTTCTACCTACCCCTGCAATATATTACAATTTAAAATAAAATTTTGTCTTCATCCCTATTTCTTCTTCTATTGACAGCACTATAGCATTTTGTCTTTTGTTGATTGCTCTTTTTGTTGTAGTTATTCCTTTAGAAGTTATTCACTGACAATAGGGCTGCCTTCCTACTTCTTCAAAGCTACATACTCCATGAATTTCAAGATTACCGGTTGGAGTTTTTTGACCTTTATGATCTCGGACCGTAGCACTTGATAACTCCATTCCTTAGAGTTTCCCTCAAGCCTTTTCTAGTCATCATCATACTTGGCGATATGGTCTCTGAGCAGTTCTGACTAGGCGAAGTCATGGGAAGCAAAACTCATGAAATCTGTGGTTATCTCTGTTGCCATCCCTTCCTCCATCCTTTTATGGAAATGGGGCTTTATTCTCTCTAGATCAATTTGCACCATAAGTATGTCATATCCTATCATCAACCTCAAATATCAGGCACAATCAGCTCTAATTTCCTTGACCCATTCAATATCTGGATCCACTTTATGAATTACTTGCTCCAACCTTTCTTTTCTACTATCAAAGGCCAACTTCCATACATCCATTAGCCAATGGTCATCCCTTTCGAATGCGAGCTCATTTTCCCATGCGGTGCTTGGCAGCCAGAGGATAGCCTTGATCTTTGGATAGGTGGATCTATATGTCATAGGGAAGTCGGTGCAAAGTTTCTTTGTGCCCTCCAAAGACTGTTGTAAATCCTGGAACTTTTTGGTTGTTCGAACAGGCCAATTGATACCCATATTTCCAACGTATAGAGCCTATCAGAACCAACTTTTTGTAGTTATGTCCAGGTTCTTTCTTTTTTCTAGCTTGTCAATTTGTTCCTTAGACAGTAGTTGGGGTGGAGCCGCGGATGTGGTAAGCATTTCTTCTATTGAGGACCATTGTTGAATGTAAGCTGTCAGATCCGCTATCTGTACCTTAAGCTCGTCGTTTGAAATTTTATCTTCTTGAATTAAATGCACCACTGTGGCAACAGACTCCTTGAGGTGGTCCACCTTCTGCTCTCTAGTAGCAGTTCCCAAGTCAATGGTGGAAATACTATAGCTTATTCCTCCCTTTCCTAACACCGGCATTACTACTTGCATAGTTCGGAACCAAAAGCATCCATCGTTACCTTGGACCTGATTTTGGGGTTGTTCTCTTTCCTAGTTGTAATCTATGGTCAGTCTAAGATAGCCTCCAGTCTTTCTCTTGGATCCTTTGGGGTAGGAGTCTTCTTTTCAAGTTTCCTCTCCAGCCATTCAGGCATAGCAGATTTTTCTTTAGGTGATTCACGATCACCCTCACCCTCATTTATTACGATTACTATTTGTTCACCTACTAGAGCTCTTTCTTCCATTTTAGTGTTGTCTCCTTCCTCATCAGAGTCTTGGACGAACATGAGGCGTTTAATGGGAGGCTTAGTAGGTAATCGCTCCTGGGGACTTTCTTCTTTCTCAATTACTTGCCCTTTCCTTTCTTCAGTTTGTTCACCCTTGTACACATGCTCCTTGAGCTGTCCAATTTTGAGGATTTTTCCTATTAGAGCCTCACCCTCAGGCTCCTCTTCTTCTAGATTATCTTCTTCTTTGTGAGGAGATGACACAACCTCCTGCTGCTCCCTTGTAGGGAGTTCCACATTTTCTGATGCCCTGTCACCTTCTTGCCCTTCTTCTTTATCATCTCTTAATTGTCAGGCCATTTCCTCCTCGAAATCATCATCAAATGTAATAATGTTGCCATCATCGTCTTCTTCTTCATCTCCACTTTCGGAAGACCATGTTTCTTCTTCTTCATGGACCACCCTGTCCATTTTTTGGTGTTCATACTCTTAGTGTTCGTGGTAATCATCGGATTTTTCCTCCGCTGCCTTCGAAGCTTCTCTCTCCCGCATCTCCCATTCTTCTAAGATTATTATTGTGGCCTCCATTGCTGGTGGTCATGTTGTGGGTTGCAAGGGTGTAGCATTGGAGAGGACCTATGCTATGACAACTTGGATGGTGGGATCCAAAAATATTTGAGAAATCTTAGAGGGGACGTTCTGCATATGCCTCGAGAAAGCTTCTGGCAAAGTGAGTGTGGGCATTGGTATTATTGTTGTTGCCAATGGAAGTGATGTAGTAGGTGACATGGTGGCGGAGGAAACTAGAGAAGTTGTAGCAGAGGAGGATTCAACCATTATTATGGGCCCAGACAGGGGAGAGGAGGCGAGATGGACTGAGATGTCCACCGCAGGTGGGGATGTGGTGACCATGGCTTGGGAAATAGATGGAAGGGGGCAAAGATAGGGAGAGCTAGAGGAGGTTCTGGCTGACCATTTTTTACTACCTCACCCTCTTGAAGGGGATATTCTTGAATTGGTGGCTGCTCTATGATGCTTCTCGTTTGTTTGGGCTTCTTAGAGGGTGAGCCTCCTAAATCTTTTCTTGAATAAACTTTTGGATCCAGTGACTATTCCGCCTCAATCCCTTTCCTCTTATTTGATCTTGTGAGCAGAGGAGATTTAGATGTTCCTCCTATTGAAGTTGTGCCAATAAGATCCTCTGTAGCACTAGACTCACTCTTAAGCCCTTCATATGTTAGGACAACCCCTTGTTTCTTTAATCGGGCTACTTGCCCATCAACCCATTCTTTGGTACAAGCCTGAATTGGCTTGGTTATAATATCGAGGTCATCAACCTCCTACTCACCCCAATCTATTGTTGGCAGTGACAAATTAGCAACTATGGCATACCTGGGGTCCATTACAGTGCTCTCATCTTCTTTGACCTGATTTGGTATGGAAAATAATTACAACATTTTTACAAAGTATACAAACATCCTCATATAATGTCATGCACGCACCTCCTTGTCATCTTGACAATCAACCCAAAAATCTTCAACATGATGCAAATGGGTGAACCCTGGTCCTAGTGCCTTTCTTACATGCCCATATGGGTGCATCCGTGGGCGAGTAGTGTGTAGGAAAAAGTGATATTTAGCCAATTCCTTCTCAGAATTCCTAGCACACTAGGAAGTTTGAAATTTATACATCCCCTGGCCAAAAGCTAAGGGATAAGGGATCTCTACCAATTTTTTTCTGTCGAGGACTGAATGTATATGTTGCAACTACTAAGAAAGCTCTAACAGTATAATCCAATTGTTGGGGTACCGAGGCAACTTATTCAGCCTCTCTGTGAAACCTTGGGCATGAATGTATGTAAACTTGGGGTATTGTATGAATAGGAAGGCATATTGCCTCAAGAACGCTCGAGCATTGTGAGAGACCCTCCTCTCAAAATCCCCTCTGAGCAATCCGGTGATGTGGCCAATGAAGGCATCATTCACCTTGCAATATTCCTTCTTGAAATTTTTGAACTGGAGTTGGGGACATTTGTCATATAACTTTAATGCCTGACCTAGTTCCTCATCAGGTGCCATGAATAATCCACAATATTTCCTCTACTCTACCAGTGAGTATACTAGATAGGAGGTCATGTAGAACCTGGAGGTCTTTTTTAATTCATGAACTACTCATGAAAGCAGTCGCTTATGATGCCTCCCTAGTAGAAAGAGGCTTTTGTAGTGACATCCTCATCCCCATGGAGGATTTTCTCTATGAAATATACCATCCACTCCTAAAAAAAGGCAGCGGCGGGGAGGCCCATCACTCTGCTCAACATAGTTACCAAGTCTTGGTAGTCTTCATGGAATTTACCTCGAAAGAGTTCCTTTGTAGCCCTGCCCCTTTTCTCCTTGAGCCAATACTAATGTATTAGCTTCTTGCAGCCCACTGGGTCCTCATCCAATGTTCCTTTACATTCTTCTATGGTGGGCATCTCCATCTCCCCAAAGGTAGGGAGGTGAAAAGTTTTAGTAATCACCTCACCCGACATGTCAGCAAGAATATTTTTGTCCCTATCAACAATGGTTCATGTCTGTGGCTGATAGGCCTATTGGAAAGCCATGACCAATTTTGGGGCTATGAGGGAAGGAGGGAAGCCTGCAGCTTTTGTAATTCCACTTTCTCTAATCAATTTGGCATTGTCGTCTTCGGGTGGACTCTAACCCTTTGCTTAAATTCATCAATATTGATAAGGCCAATATTGGTATATGTGATTTATTTCCAGTCGATGATGATTTTTGAATGCATAGGTTCACCCTGGAAATGGTACTTCATTTTTTTTCCTCTCTTCCATGAGGAGTCTTTCCCACTTTCTTTCCTTTGTCCTTTTTTGTAGCCGCCTCCGAGGGTCCTGCACCCGATTCCATATATCCTGCAAACAAAAACATAATGAGTACAACCAACTACACAAGCATTAACATTAGTTTAAATCCCATGGACAAAATCCAATTAGACAATTTATCATTCATACAATCAAACTTTTACTTCCAAATGTCGTTAGTTATTTTTTGGATGGATTTTTCACAACCCAGGCCCATGGGGCCGGATTTCCCTGGTAGGAATGTTGTTTTTGAAGGGAAAACGAGGTAGGGAAATCTAGGTGATTTCTCTCATATTAATATTTTGATGGTTTGAAAGGCTTGTGTCAAATAGGGTCGAATTTGAGCACGTGGGTCGAGATTGGTTTTGAAATTTTAGGCTATTTTGATCAATTTTGAGGCACACGGAGGTATAAGGCTAGAAGGCTATCTAAGCTTTGTTGTTTGAAATGGCTAGGAAGAAACAAAATTCTGGGATCAAAACTCTGGGGCCCAGGACCTAGAAGGTCAAAGGATGGCCGATGTTCTATTTCTACTTCGAAGTGTTCGGGCCTGAAGGGATGGGAAGTCGTCAGGGTTTTTCCATTCAAAACGATGGTCGCAGCATAGAAACCCAGCAGGAGCAGCCCAGTGGACCAGACTCGACATCAAACTTGGCCGCTGATTTTTCTTTTGTGAAGTTTCTCTCGGTGATTAAGAGAGAAAAACCTGTAGGTCAAAAAGATGGGCTTATTTCTCCCTTTTGAATCGGCCGAGATGGGACAAAATCCTGATGGTCGAGACTTAGAGAGAGCAAGGATAGAAAATGGAGGGTCGACACCTGGGAGGTGGAAGGTCACCGATGTGTGGCCGTTTCGAAGGGGAAAAGTTGCCACAGAAGTCCACAAACCAAGACTCAGTGATATGTTTGGTCAATTGGTTTGAGTTCAACACTAGATGGCAAAAGATGAGGCGGGCCCCAAATCTCAGGTGGATGGGTTCTCCTCACCGTTTAGGAATGGCAGAAGCAACAAAGCATCCCGAGGATAGAATCCTAGTGGTGCGGGCCCGAGAAGTAGAAATGGTGGTCGTTCTTTAAGTTTGAATTTTGATGGCGATTGGATGACAGAGGTCTGGGTTGGTAGGCCTGAGAGGGCATCCTATCATTTGAAAAGGTTCATTTCATTTTCTAAGTTCTTAATGGCAGTGGAAGGGCATGGGCCTAGAGGGTACAAATTCCCTACACGAAGAATGCCAGTGGCGATGTCTAACTTCAGTTTGATCTTGGGAGATGATTTGGAGGTTTTTCATAATTTGAAGACATGGATTTTGTAGGTTTTGTCATGTTTTATCAAGTTAATACATTTTAGCCCATGTTTATTCATCATTTTAGGCACAAAATCATAAAAAAAAACTCTCGAAGGAACGGATGGCGAACCTACCTCAGAAGTCCAATGAGGGAAGTTGGAAAATCTACCAAGGATGGCCAAATGATGATCACGGACGTGAGGGGGGTGGGTGATGGATGCACTGAACTCCTTGAACACACTCTAAACTCCTCTAGCATACTTTCCAAATGAAAATGACAGGTCAGGCTAGATATTTATACCCCAATATGCATTAAACACCCTCATTTAATGCACATATGAATGATAGGAGGGTTGGTGGATTCAAATCCCAAATGGCGACAGGAGGTCCAGGGTCCAAGGTCTAGAAAGACGTGGTCAGATGTTCGCCTGAAACTTCATTTCAGAAGTTGTTGGCAAAGGGGATTTCAGGGCCCGAGGGTTGGGAAGGCAGAAGCCTTTCACTATTCGTAATGGCGAACACTCAGCGGAAACTCAGCCAGGGAAACCCAGCAGGGCGGGCTCGGCAGGCCCCGTGGCCATTGGCAGAAGCAAACTACCAAGGAAGCCCCACAAGGCACCAAGACCTAACAAAATTGAAGGGGATAGAAACACAGTCAACTCAAGATGAAACTAAAAAACATGTTGACCATCTAGGACACCAAAACAGGGGTATGCAAAATGAGGTAGTGACAAAATGACCTAGCAAGACTAAAGAAAAGAGGGTCCCCATTCCGAATGGGGAGTGTGTGCTGAGGGCACAACAAATGGAAACTCTACTAGGAAACGCTCTCAAGCATTCTAGGGATAAGCATTCATTCCAGACCCAGAATCTCTAGTTTCATAGACCAGGAGTACACTTCCAAGAGCAAACTAGGGGAACAGGATTCTTAGTTGGGTCAGTCTATAGGACATCTCAAAAGTGTGTGTGGTGAATTCATTCCTTTCCATGGGAACTGTGACAAGTAGCTACTAATCTAACCGAGCAAGCTACATAAATAGTCCAACACCAAAAGTAACCTGGACATTGCCCCGCTGCCAATTAGGTGTCCATAGCCCCAGCGGGGTTGTCATTGTGATCCCATGGATATTGCTCTACTGCTGGTCGGGTGCCCATAGCCCTGGTAGAGTTATCTACACACCCATACAGTTGCTTGATTTCAGAATTTTCTTCCTCCTTTGTGTTTTGACATTTCTTTCAATGTTCTTTTTCTCACTCATCTTTTGCTCAATTGTGTAAGCACTGAAGCCTACAATGGGTTTGGGAACCACAGTGGTCAATGGAGTAGACTTAGGATTTTTCCCTCACTAGGGTATCATAGCAGCCATTGTACAGTCCTTTCGAAATAATTAATATGTGTTTTGTGCAAGATTTGAGATGTGCATAAAAAATCCAACCAAGGGTTGAGTTCTAAGGTAGAGTTCAAATGAGGAAACCACCCCTAGGCAAGCTTCAGGGACCAATAGTCAGGAATGAATGTTTAGCCGAAGAACACCAAGGATAGACAATAGAGTGAACCATTCATTGAATGAGCATGGTCACCACAACAAAATAGAGGACACCCTTTTCGAAACAAAATAGCCAAGGAAAAGAAAAACAGAGCGACATGAAACAACAAAACACAAGCAAGCCAAAAGGCAACCTACTCTAACCTATGTACAGATATTTACAAGGAAGAGCTCAACAGAGTTCAGGCTTAGAAGTAATGCTTGAGGTGTTGCCCATTGACTGGCAATGGGACGTCTTCACCTCTTAAGGTCTTTAGGCAGAAAGCATTGTCTCCCAAAATTTTAGCTATTTGAAAGGGGCCAAGCCAAAGCTTGTCGAATTTGTTGTGTCCCCCTTTCTTTTCATGGGCCTTGTCCCAATACAGGACTAAATCTGCAATTCTAAAGGCCTTAATCTTAGCTCAACGGTCGAACCAGCTCTTAACCATGCCCTGATGTTTGGAAAAAAATTCTATTGCACGGTCTCAGACTTCTTGTAAATGCAAGAGCTTAGTTAACCGAGCTTCTCTATGATCCCCCCTCCATAAAAGTCATTGATAAATTAGAGAGTGGGAATCTTCAGGTGGATAGGAAATATGGGCTCTAGGCCATAAACAAGATGGAATGAGGAATCACCAATGGCAGCCTTGTGGCAAGTGTAGTAGGCCCAAAGGGCGAATTAGAGCTGGGTATGGCAGTCCTTGGGTTTCCTATCGAGCAATTTCTTGATCACTATGATCAAGTTCTTGTTTGTCGACTCAACAAGGCCATTACCTTGTGGGTAGTAATTAGATGAAAATTTAAGGGAAACCCCATAGTCGAAGGCCCAACTCACAAATTTTAATGAAGCAAAAATAGTTCCATTATCACACACTAAGGCATAAGGACAACCGAAGTGATGAAACTTTCCAAAAAATTATAAGTACCTCAGTTGTGCATTATCTACATACAATTTCTTTTGTCCATCTAATGCAGTAATCAGTAGTGGTAAGAATGTACCTATGTCTCGCAGACGATGGAGGGCTTACCAGACCAATGAAATCGAGACCCCATTGCACAAACAACCTCACCTCCAACATGAGTTGCAATGGGACAGCGGCATTCTTTTCCTTGATGGCAATTGTCTGACACATGTCACATGAGTGAACATGACAATAAGCATCCTTGAAGATAGTGGACCAGTAATACCCCACTCTTAGTATCTGATGTGCAGTGGAGGGTCTGGATCCATGACCAGTGCCAAACTTATCATGAAACTCTTTTAAGAATCGATCTGCTTCTTCCCTGCCAAGGCATCTCAAGTAGATGCCTTCATGATTTTTCTTGTGTAAAATGCACCCCTATAACATGTAACTGCTACTTTTCAATCTAAGAGCATTTTTTTTGACTCCTTGTAAGTGGGGTGGACACTTGTGGTTCAGAAAATAATAGACAATGTCCTCATACCACTCTCCTAGGGAGACATCTTCGAGCTGGTATTGTTGAGCAATGAGTTCAGGTCCTACTTCTGCTATTGTTTCAGCAATTGTTAGAGTGAGTGCCTATCCTCTTACCAACCTCATTGGTTGGATTTCCATATCATACTCTTGAAGTAATGTGACCCACTTGGCTCTTCAATCACCCAATTCATTCTACATGAGCAGCATCTTCACTATTAGGTCAGGGACAATGGCGAACATTTTATTGCGCAATATATAATGCCTAAATTTTTTTACTCCCCTAATGAAGGCATATGCTTATTTTTTATGTTGTGGTAGTGTAATTCAGTATCTTTCAAAGGAGCACTCATAAAGGCGATAGGGTGCTCATTTCCTTCATCATCTCTCTGGGTCAGAATGCTTTGAAGCGAATGAATAGATGTAGAACAGCTTCATATTGTTTGGGCTAATGAGCACAGGTGCCTCAGTAATGGCCTGTTTGATTTCTTCAAAAGCATGTTTGGCTTCAAGGGTCCACCAACTTTGGCATCCTATTTTAACCTAGCGTTGAGTGGTTTAATAATCTCAGCAAAACCCATGATGAATTTCTTGACAAATTTGATTTTTCTGAAGAAGGATTTTAATTCTTTCTTGCTACCTGGTAGGGGTATCTTTAGGAAAGACTGGATACATTTAGGGTCTATAGAGATTCCTTGCTCTGAAATAACATGTCCAAGCAACCTACCCTTAGTCACACTGAAAATGCACTTCTTTGGGTTAAGGGAAACCCCAAACTCCCTACACCTCTGAAACACCTTGCATAAATCAAAGACATGATCACTCTTCCTTTTAGAGAACAGAGTTAAATCATCCATGTAGATGATTATGCACTTTCCAATCAAATATTTGAAGGAAATATCCATGGCACGTTGGAAAATGGTGCCAGCATTGATGAGCCTGAAGGGCATTCTCTTGTAAGCAAAGGTCCCCAACTTAATAGTGAACGTTGTCTTATGGCGATCTTCGTACTATACCATCACTTGGTTATATCTAGAGTACCCATCGAGGAAGGACATCATTTGGGAGCCATTAACAATCTGCAGTACCTCATCCAATGAAGGCACTGGATAATTATCCTTCTCTGAGGCTCTGTTCAAGTTGCAGAAGTCTACACACAATTTTATTTCCCCATTCTTTTTTCTGACCGGGACCAAGTTGGCCACCCATGTGGAATTCTAGACTGGGAAGATAATTCTTGCTGAAAGTAGCTCTTGTACCTCTTTGTAAATGATGGGCTTTAACAAGGCATTAATAGGGCATTGTAGTTGGTGGAAGGGCCTAGCTTCTATCTTGAGAGGGATGGTGTGCATGATGATGGTGTCATAAGTCTTTAGATCCTCGTAGCTCCATGCCACGACATTGTGATACCTTCGTAAAGCATTGATGATTCCCTTCTCCTTGGGCGTGCACACTCTGCCAACAAAAAAAAAATTGATTTCCTTGGTTGTCTCGAGGCTGTGAGCATCACACTGATTGCTTATGACTTCCTTCTTTGTGTGTTGATCCTGGTCTTTGATCTATTCCAAATCAAATATATGTTGAAGCTAAACCATACCTCTAGGAGTCGTGTTGGTTTTCAGGTTGATGACCCCCTCTATGTCTAATTCAGCCTCCTTCGGATTAGCCTCATCAATTATTTGGGTGGAAAAGACATCAAAACTTGTAATGAATTCAAAGATGTGTTTATCATCATTGAAGACCTGAAAGTGACTGACATTGTTTGGGATGGACAGTGTGGATGTCAACTCAATGGTAAATTTCTTAAGCCCAAACAAGGAGAGGGGTTGCAAAGTGTTGGCCACCTGAGCTAAATCATCTGCTGTATGATTTTGGGCACGAGGGATCAGTTGTAGATTAAATGCATCTAAACCTTCTAAGAGGTCCTAGACCGTATGCCTATAGTTTGCAAGTCTTCTATCATGGAAAGAATATAATTTTCTAACTTGTTTGACTCCAAGTTCAGAATCTCTAAACACTTGTAGCATTTTGACATTTTTCTTCAAGGCCATAAGAAGACCATGGACTAATGCATCATATTCTACTACATTATTGGTGCAATAAAACTGCAGCCTATAGGTGGCAAGAAAGGTCTTACCTATTGGGTTGATGAGATTGAAGTTGGAACTAGCTCCTTGCTTTAATTTGGATCCATCAAATCGAAGCATCCAAAACTTGGAAAGCTCTTTGACTCCAGGCCCAACTAGGATCTTGTTTCCTTTAGGATGGGTGGTTGCCTCCGTGACCTTTGGGGAATCTTGTAGCTTAGTGTGTTTAACATCAATTGGTTCTGCTAGCACCCCCTTTGGTGTTTTCTTTTGAGGGACAACTAATTTTTTGACATGATCTACCACTGTTTGGCATAGGCAGTAATCAAACTCAGAGTGGGCAGCATTGAGAATTCTGCACCAATTTAGTAGCAAGAGATCCTAGAAATCCATTTGGGCACCCAAGCTGAGTTGATCCTTTGCACACTTTTCCATGAATTCTTGGAAACCATTGAGTAATCCCAAGTTGTCATCATTGGGTTTATCATCTGACTCTACTAGCATCTCTATACTCTGAGGCATTTGGGTGAAGTCAATTGGAGGGTTGCATTGCACCAAGAGTACTCCGGAAGCACACTCTTCTTGGCGTTCAAATTCACCCTGGCATGGAAAGGGATAGTAGTTTCCCAATTTTGTATCAACAAACATCACCTCATTCAGGTTGTTGTACTCTATGATCATATACTTTATACGAGGCTCACAGTCTATACGGATTTGATTTGGTATCCCTTTCCATGGCAACCACATGTGAGAATGGTCCATAGCGGCATATCCATTCAACGTTCTAGTGAAGTATCTGCCCAAGATGATCCCATATGCATCGGTAATGTCAACCACTTGAATATTAGTGACTTGTTGTATCCTTGGATCGACAACAATTTGCATCAAGATTCGATTCATTTCTCTCAAAATGTTGATCTTTGTTTTGTCTAGCTGAGTCACTTTACTTCTTGAGGGTGTGGTGTAATCCCAAGAGCCTTGCACACTACTAGGGGCATAACATTAGTATATGCTCTTTAATCGAGTAGGAAGTTGTACAAATTCTTCTTGAATATCTGAATGGTAGTGAGGAAAGTGGGAGTTTCAAATTTTCCTTGGAAGAGGCCCATAGACGTGTCTACCTGAGCTACTTGCATCATGTTCTTATCGCTAGTTCTATCCTTGGTTTTCCCAAATAGTTGATCCTTCAAAATATTCCTATTGATCTGATCTAGTTCCTTTTCCAGCTGCTTACCTATAAATTGATTTGAGGGAACATCCTTCCCTTTCCCTATAATATCCTAAATCATGGGTTCCTGCTTAGGTTCTTCAAAGGTGACTCTCTTAGTTGATGCCTCTTGTGTCGTTTTAGTGGATGGAGTCCCATTAAGTACCTTGAAGAAGTCATGCCTTATAGCAGGGAATTTGAGCAGTTCGAAGGTAGATAAACTGATTTTCACCTTCTTGAACTCCTCTACCACATATTCACCCATTTTTATTTATTTTAGAGTCAAAGGCTCGACCTATGGCAGAGCTGGAAGGTTGGGCTTTCATTTGATTTTATTGGTTTTGGGGTTGGCCTTGAGGCTGATTTTGTGACTGATTTTGAGGCCTATCCTTGTTAAGATACTAAGTGGGTACATGGGGAAGCCCAGGATTGTTGTTGGCATTAGGGTTAGGTGGAGTAATAAAATTATTTGGTGGAGTAGAAGTCGTAAAGGGTCCACCCGCCTACTTGTTTCTGAGGAAGTAGGGAGTTGTTCTTTGGTGAAACATGTGAACTTCATCTACATACAATTCTTCCTCATCTAGTGGATCATTATCTATTGAATCAAAAAGTTGAGTTAAGGTTTTCTCGTTACTTACCTCTTGCAATTATTCTCTCTTAATAGGGGTGGGATCAACCTTGGGCTGATTGCAGTCACTTCATAGAAATGGCACTTGGTTAACCATGAGATAGGAAGAGTCATAAGGCTCAGATGGAATGATGTCTCTGCAACTAGCACTATCAATAGCATTTTGGACCTCCACCTGGAAAATTTTAGTGGCTGTCTGGAATTCAAGACAATCCAACTCGAAGTGTGCTAGTTTTGTGGATCTGGCACCATCTGAATAAAGCTGCCTCGATGAGGTATACCCCACTAGTCATCTTTTCATTTTTGGTCAGCTGACCAAGAGGAGTAGGGACACCTTTGTTATTGGCCCTTGTATTTCATGTGTGATTTTTCCTTTGAGATGGTCTCCTCTCAAATTTTTTATTTGAATTATGTCCTTTATCATAGTTTTGGTTGGAAGAAGTGCTTGTTTCCCGGTTGTCTCTTCCATTCCTATTGTCTCGACTTTCCCAATTAAGATTGGCCTGGAGACTATGCTGAGATGCTTGCAAATGATTATTCTGGTTCTTTAAGTGCATCATTTCCATAGACATTTTCTTTATCATCTCAGTTAGCTCTTCCAATTTGTCTTTCTCAGTAGTGTTGCTTAGTTGTGGCACTTGATTTTGGAGGAAGACAGGTGGGGCCACAGGCTGATTTTGGTGTGCTAGAGGGAATTCTGGTCCCAGTAAGTACAATGGTGCTTGCAGCTGCTAAGAATATGCCATTTGTTGGGGAGCCTGAGGATAGCTCTATTGTTGCTAAGGTTGCAAATAAGAAGGCATGGGAGGTGCATAATTCATTAGTTGTCCAGGATGTGGGATGATGGGCAGCTGAGGCATCAAGTTTTTAAGATGAGTTTGGTTAGTGAATGCTTGATTCAGCCCTTGAACTTGCATCAAGTGAGCTACTAGTCAGAAAGAAGGAAGTGGGCCAGAGATGTTATGTCCCAATTTTGCACTGGCAATGACAGCCTCCGTATAAGTAGTTACTATCGTGGTGAGTGGTGAGCGCATCCTTTTTACCAATGTTGACATGAGATTATCCAATGCTGCATAGTAGATAGGGAGGGCAACAACATTATTATGTATGTATGGATCTTGAAGTCTCATGAAGGCACGATGGAAATGATCATTAAAGGACCTAATAGGTTCATTGACATCCCTCTCGATGAACATAAACTATCGGTATAGCTCTGAGGGGCTAATTAGAATCTTATACTTCTGCAAGAAGGCATTCTTCATGAGGTCCCATGAGGTAATGGACCCTCTTGGAAAATTGATGTACCAATAAAAATCCTCCTTTCCCAATGAGTATGGAAAAAGGCAGCATGCAATGTCTTCATGACCAACCTTCATATTCGTAATTCTTGTTTCAAATATCTTGATGTGTTCTTCTGTCATTCTTTGTGGGTCATGAGGATTGAATTTTGAGCTGAAGCCTTTTGGATTCTTTAGCATGTCATGGTAGGCACTAAAGTGCAATGGTGAAGGATTTTGCGCCAACCAAGCTATGGCAGGAGGCAGAGGTGGTAACTTCTGCTCTGGGACAACAATCTGGAGCTACACTTGTAAAAAAGTAGCCTGGGGTTGTGCCTGGGCTGCGGCTATTTTGAATGTGCCCTAAATTGGAAGGGCAAAGAGAGAGGCAACTCCCTAGCTACCAGAGCCAAGAGGTGGAAAAATAGTTTGGTGTGGCTGGGTGGAAAAGCAAGAGGAAAGCCCCAAACATGATGAAGAAATTCCTTTCTTTGGGGGACAAGAAGAACAAGGAAAGGAGTAGAAGGAAGGCATGTTATCTCCTCATAACGAAAAAGAGAACGTAGCAGAGGAAAAACCTGAAGGTGAGGCTCAATCTGACAAGAGTCTCAAAATTGAATAGTCTGAGGAGTGTGTGCCCAAGGATGAATAGGATGAAGAAGTTGAAGAAAAGGAAGAAAGGGAGGCTATAAAAGAAGAAAGTCCCAAGGAGCAGCTGCCTACTAAGTCTCCCATCAAATGCATTGTGTTCATCAAAGACTCTGATGAAGAAGAAGGAGAAGGCACTAAGGCAGAGGAAGAGGAAGAGGCTTTCAGAGATAAAGAAATAAAGTCTGCACGAATAAGGAGGAGGATAATCATGAGTCACCCAAAGAAAAATCTACTATGCCTGAATGGTTAGAAAAGTAACTTGAGAAGAAATCTCCCACCTAGGCTAACCTGAGAGCAATGTTGGAAGCTATCTTAGCTAGGGCACATATCACTACCAGAAAGGAAAAGAAGCCCAAAATTAGATCCAAGGTAATAATGGATTTTTTTAGGTCTAGGACCATCTAGGTGGCAACACCAATGGTGGGAGTAGAAGGGATAAGCTATAATGTCTCTACCATCAATTTGGGATCAGCTACTAGAGAGCAAAAGGTAGAGCATCTCCAAGAATCTATTACCACAGTGGTACACCTAATACAACAAGAAAATTTTTCAAAAGAAGAGCTAAAGGAATAGGTGGCTAACCTAATGGCATACATCCAACAATGGTCCTCTACACAGGAAGTTCCTACCACATCCATGGCTCCACCACAACTGCTGTCAAAAGAACAAATAGATAAGCTAGGAAAGAGAAAGAGTTTGGACAAAACTACAGAAAGCTAGTTCCATCAAGTTCTATATGTTGGAAACATGGGCATCGATCAGGCTGTCCAGATAGTGAATAGATTCTTAGATCTCCAATAGTCTCTTGAGGGTACTGTTGATGGGTGTTTTTGCACACTTTCTCAACACAGGCAGTGCGTATCTGGACTAACTCTCTTCAAAGGAAATCTCCAATAGCAAGTTGTTGAAAATCTACCCAAGGTCTCTCGAGTGTCAGGTCATGACTTGCATGGAACTCCTCAGTTGATGTTTGATGTTATTTTTCTGGTAATTACAGGGCAGACTTACATAGTTGGATGCGAGGTGGATCTTAAAATCTGAAGTTTTTGAGATGGGAGTTAAGGTGCATTTCATTGTAGGTTCAGACAGTGATCTATAACTTTAATGTTTTCCCTAAGTTTTGGCTTTACAACGTGCAATGAACCTTAGCACAGGTTGTTTCTAAAAAAGGAAAAAAGAGAGCAAGGAATAGGGAAGGTTCCTAGATTTGCAACTAGCTGTGAATAGTGATCATGGAGGTTCTATTATGGACAGCTCCCTTCAAACATGATTCCATTTAACCAAGGTACCTACAATATCATGAAATATGTGCTATCTTCAAAGGTCTGTAGATATTTTATCACTCATCCACCACATACATTCATGAAGAAAGATAAAATTTTAAAAGCAGCTTCAAGTTTCAGCCTAGACTAACTTTACAAGACCATTTACCAATAGAAAACAACAAAAAGTATGGACTAGAAGACATCAACATAGCAGAAATTTCTACAATCACAGAATAACATCACTAAAATCTATCTAAGTAATTCAAAGCTAACTAGAATAGAAATGTGAATATAAATAAGCATCTAACAATGGATATTGAATCATGAAACATGTGAAGAACTCAGAAAGTGCACCAAGTCAATGTATTTTCATTATAAATTTTTGCAACATGTCTTTAGAACAACTCAACTCTCTTGAAATTGAGAGGATACCCCCCATTTATAGTGCCCAAAAAGTAGAATGAATGGCCAAGATTTAACCTCACTGTGTGGCCAAGATTCACTACAAACTAGGGTTCTACCTAGACCCCCCCAATATATTACAATTTAAAATACAATTTTTTCTTCATCCCTATTTCATCTTCTAATGAAAGCATTGTAGCATTTTGTCTTTTGTTGATTTCTCTTTTTGTTGTAGTTATTCCTTTAGAAATTCTTCACTGACAATAGGGCTTCCTTCTTGCTTCTTCAAAGTTGCATACTCCATGAACTTCAAGATTACCAGTTGGAGTTTCTTGACCTCTATGATCTCATACCACAACACTTGATAACTCCATTCCTTAGAGTTTCCCTCAAGCCTTTTCTAGTCTTCATCATACTTTGCGGTGTGGTCTCTGAACAGTTCTGAATGGGTGAAGGCATGGGTGGAAAAACTCATGAAATCTGTGGTTATCTTTGTTGCCATCTCGTGCTCCATCTTTTTTTGAAAATGGGGTTTTATTCTCTCTGGATCAATTTGCACCACAAGTATGTCATATCCCATCATTAGCCTCAAATATCGGGCACAATCAGCTCTAATTTCTTTGACCCATTCAATATCTAGATCCACTTTATCAATTACCTTCTCCAACCTTTCTTTTCTTCTATCAAATTCCTGCTTCCATAAATCCATTAGCCAATTGTCATCCCTTTCGAATGTGAGATCATTTTCCAATTTGGTGCTTGGTAGCCATACGATAGCCTTGATCTTTGGATAGGTGGACCTATATATCATAGGGAAGTTGGTGCAAAGTTTCTTTGTGCCCTCCACAGACTGTTGTAAATCCAGGAACTTGTTGGTTGTTCGAACGGCCCCGCTGATACCCATATTTCTGACGTATAGAACCTATCGGAACCAGCTTTCTGTAGTTATGTCTAGGTTTTTTCCTTTTTCAAGCTTCTCAATTTGTTCCTTAGACAGTAGTTGGGGTGGAGCTGGGGATGTGGTAGACATTTCTTCTATTGAGGACCATTGTTGATTGTAAGCTATTAGATCAGCTACCTGTGCTTGAAGCTCGTCCTTTGAAATTTTATCCTGCTAAATTAAATGCACCACCATGGCAATAGACTCCTGAAGGTGGTCCACCTTCTACTCTCTAGTAGCAATTCCCAAGTCAATGGTGGAAATACTATAGCTTATTCCTCCCTTTCCTAAAACTTGCATTGCTACTTGCATAGTTCAGGACTTGGAAGCATCCATCATTACCTTGGACTTGATTTTGGGCTTGTTCTCTTTCCTAGTTGTAATCTATGCTTAGTCTAAGATAGCCTTCAGTCTTGCTCTTAGATCCTTTGGGGCAGGAGTCTTCTTTTCAAGCTGCCTCTCCAGCCATTCGGGCATAGCATATTTTTCTTTAGGCGATTCATGATCACCCTCGCCCTCCTTTGTTAGGATTTCTATTTGTTCACCTACTGGAGCCCTTTCTTCCATTTTAGTGTTGTCTCCTTCTTCCTCATCGGATTCTTGGATGAACATGAGGTGTTTGATGGGAGGCTTAGTAGGAAATTGCTCCTGGGGACTTTCTTCTTTCTCAATTTCTTTCCCTTTCCTTTCTTCATTTTGTTCATCCTTGTACACATGCTCCTCAGGCTGTCCAATTTTGAGGCTTTTTCCTACTTGAGCCTCACCCTCGAGCTTCTCTTCTTCTTTATTTTCTTCTTCTTTGTGAGGAGATGACACATCCTCCTGTTGCTCCCCTATAGGAAGTTCCACATTTTGTGATGCCCTATCACCTTCTTTCCCTTCTTCTTTATCATCTCTTAATTGTCAAGCCATTTCCTCCTCGAAATCATCATCAAATGTAATAACCTTGCCACCGGCATCTTCTTCTTCATCTCCACTTTTGGAAGACCATGTTTCTTCTTCTTCACCGACCACCCTGTCAATTTTTTGGTGTTCATAGTCTGAGTGTTTGTGGTAATCATCGGCTTCTTCCTCCACCACCTTCGAAGCTTCTTTCTCCCACATCTCCCATTCTTCTAAGATTAGCATCGTGACCTCCATTGTTGGTGGTCCTATTGGGGGTTTTGAGGGTGTAGCACTGGCGAGGACCTGTGCTACAATAGCTTGGATGGTGGGATCCAAAAATATTTGAGAAATCTCAGAGGGGACATTCTACATATGCCTCAAGAAAACTTCTAGCAAAGTGACTGTGGGCATTTGTATTGTTGTTGTTTCTAGTGGAAGAGATGTAGTAGGTGACATGGCAGTGAAGGAAAGCGGAAAAGTTGCAACAAAGGAGGAGTCAACCATTATTATGGGCCCAGCTGGGGGAGAGGAGGTGAGATGGGCCAAGATGTCCACAAAGAGTGAGTATGTGGTGACCATTGTCTAGGAAACAAATGAAAGGGGGGCGGAGACAGGGAGAGCTGGTAGAGGTTATGGCTGACTAGTTTCTCCTGCCTCACCCTCTTGAAGGGGATCTTCTTCAATTGGTGGCTGCTCTGTGATGCTTCCCTTCCATTTTGGCCTCTTAGAGGGTAAGCCTCCTAAATCTTTTCTTGAATAAACATTTGGATTCGGTTACTATTCCACCTCAATCCCTTTCCTCTTCTTTGATCTTGTGAGCGGAGGATATTTAGATGTTCCTCTTGTTGAAGTTTTGGCAGGAACATCCTCTGTAGCACTAAGCTCACTCTTAAGCCCTTCATATGTTAGGACAACCCCTTGTTACTTTAATCGGGCTACTTGCCCATCAAGGTCATCGACCTCCTGCTCATCACAATCTATTGTTGGTAGTGGAAAATTAGCGACTACAACATACTTGGGGTCCATTACGATGCTCTTATCTTCTTCGACTTGATCCAATATGGAAAATAGTTTCACCCTTCTTACAAAGTATGTAGTCATCCACATGTAATTTCTTGCATGCACCTCCTTTTCATCTTAACAATCTACCCAAAAATCTTCAACATGTTGCAAATGGGTGAACCCTGGTCATAGTGGCTTTCTTACATGCCCATATGGGTCCATCCGTGGGTGAGCAGTGTGTAGAACGAAGTGATACTCTACCAATTCCTTCTCAGAATTCCCAACACACTAGGAAGTTTACAATTTGTACATCCCTTGAGTGAAAGCTAAGAGATAAGGGATCCCTACCAAGTGTTTTCTGCCAATGAATTTTTGATCGTTCAGATGAGCACAACAATAGTTAATAGAATATCACTATTCTGCTCTGCTGATAGAGAAAGAATAACATATGGATATCTAACTCCCAGGGTCTTTGTAATCAATTCTCGACTGTGTTGATTTCACTCAATGGTTGATGTGAACTATAATGTTCAAGGAGCCTAATGGTGTTGAGCTTGTTGATTGTTCTAAGATCAAACATAAATTTAAACCTACTTTAACTAGGGTTTTTAAAGAAACAGAAAAAGATAGATCAAAGCTTTAGAATCGAAGTGATAGGGATGGGTTGGAGGAATCACTCATTGATTCCTGCTCTGGGTCTTGCTTGCAAGACCTCCTCGGTGTATTACTTCACCACCTTAACCTTTAGGACCTTCCTCTTGTTTAGGTACCCCTGGTTCTCCTGGCCAACCCCACTACCATCACAATTCAACCTACCAAGTCAATCTTTGTGCAATATCACTAACTCTTCCTTAGCCCTTAATCTACCCTAAAGACTAACATTCCCTAAGAACTAAAACTTAGTTTTTCAAGGGTGTGGAGATGCTTCTACTATCTTCATTCCACCTTATTAAAGGCTTAGAAAGATCCACCTAACTCCATCTTTCTATCGCTTCCAACAAAACCTCATTTAGGGTTAAAAAGGCTACTAGCCTAGGAGCCCCAATTAGGTCTCCACTTCTGAGAAAATAGGTTGTCTCTCCTAAGTTTCCCAAAGAACTTAGAATCTTTCCTTTGGCTTCTTGGTCCTTATGCCTACCACTTGAATATTTTAAAGGTCTTAACCCTCAACTGACTGTATGCAGACCTAAACCACAATTTGGCAAGAATTAGGTCTTTTTAAGCCATTTTCCTGTCCTTCCTACAACTGTTAGAGATTACTAACACCAGACAGTTAGATGGAGCTCCCTCCTACATTCAATACCTTTTCAAGGCTCATTTCTGCCCTCTCCACACTGTGTTTTGCTAGGAGATGAAAACCCCTACAACCCAAGTGCTCTGCACTTCTTGACTGCCCTAGCCGAACTCTTCTAAGCTCGCCTAGGAGAAGTCTCTCACAGTGATACCCTGACTAATAAAGACTCCTAACCCTACCATATTTACAATCATGGAGTCTAGACACAATTCCCAAGATGTTGTACATTATGTACAGTGGGAATGTGACCTAAACCTCCATTTGCTACTAACAAACTTGTCAAAACAACAAATGCAAAGAAACAACTATCTACTATAATGCTTGAAACTGAACTAGAAATCTAAATTGCTACCACACAGGGCTTAATCTATTAGTACACTGCATCCTATGTATAAAACAATAACATATTCAATCCATTAAAGCTCTACTTTGAGACAAAATCAGAAATTCACACTAAACACCACTATTTTCTTTTGAATTCAAAAACTCCAATCAAAGTAACATTTTTTTCCAACCCTACTCTCAGGTTGAGGCGCACCCTAAATAGGTCAACAAAATCAGTTATGCCTCCCCTTGGTCGGACATTTCAGTTACATTGTGGCAACGTTGGAAAAATGCACCATTTTGCAACTTTTGCCAATTTCTAGTAAATTAAGAAAAATGAGTTTCTAAACTCATCCACCCTTCCTCAACTTCTAACCTAGAGATCAAACACATCCCTAAACTATCTTCTATACTCAATGGTCAACATGACCTTCAAGATAAACATCAAAACAAAAATGCATCCTAGACTTCCTATTTTCCTAGTGTTTCCTAGGTGCTCCTACACCATTCTCCCCCTCTTTGCACAAACACTAGGAGATGTGAGGAGAGATTAGTGACACATCAATGCCTTGCTTCTTAAACTGAGCTTCATCTACCCATGTAGCCTCAGACTCTAGCTTATCCTTCCACTTGATGAGGTGCTTCATGTACACTTTATGCCTTGTAGATTTCTTCACCCTTGACTCCAAGATCCTTTCTGCCTGAAGCTTGTCTTGGGTAGGTAAGGCTATGTTGCTTGCATCCTTGAAGATATCCCTACTATTCTGATCCATGTCATTGACTATTCCCTTATATCTGATCAAATCAACTACATTGAATGCTGGTGAAATCCCTAAATCTATAGGTAGTTCCACCTTGTAGGAATTCTTCCCATACTTGGCTAATACCCTACATGGTCCCACTCTTTTCATTTGCAACTTGGTTGATATCCACTTCTACAACCTAGACTTGTTGAGGTGGACCATAACATAGTCTCCTACTGCAAATTATAGATACTTTCTAGATAAATCCACCTTCTCTTTCAACTTTTGAGTAGCCTCGGTGACTGTCTTCTTCACTTGCTCTTGAATCTCCTTCATGGTCTAAGAGAAATCCTCTGCATGTCCACTCTTATGCTCCATAGCTCCTAGGTCTCTAAGCTCACACACACCTCTTGGGTGCATCCCATACACTATTTCAAAAGGACTCTTCCCTATAGTCCTGTTCACATTGTCATTGTATGCATACTTAGCCTATGATATCACCAAGTCCCATGTCTATCCATACTCTTTGGTTAGGCATCTTAGAAGGTTACCTAACACCCTATTAACCACCTCTGTTTTCCCATCGGTTTGAGGATGGTAAGCTGATCCAAAAGATAGGTTGGTACCTAATATGCTCCATGGAGTCTTCCAAAAATGACTCATGAACTTCACATCCCTATCTGATACAATGCTCAATGGAAATCCATGGATGCTTACAATTTCCTTGAAGAAAAGGTGAGCAATGTAGCTAGCATCATGTGTGGTCTTGCAAGGAATAAAATGACTCATTTTGCTGAATCTATCTACCACCACATAGACACTATAAAACCCTGTCTTAGTCTTAGGGAGTCCTACAACAAAATCCATGCTAACAAACTCCCATGGTCTGTTGGGAATGGGTAGAGGTTGATACAAACCTGCATTACTAGCTCCCCCTTTGGCTTTCATACAAACTACACACTGCTCCACATACCTCCTAACATCCCTTGGCAACTTGGGCCAATAGTAGAACCTTTGCACTAGTTCCATTCTCTTGTTGATGCCAAAATGACCACTAAGACTACCATTGTGCTTCTCCTGGATGAGATTCTCTCTCATTGATCCCCTTGGAACACATAACTGATTCCCCTTGAATAACAGTCCACTTTGCAATGTATACTATGAGTATTGACTATGAACATGATTCTCAAAGTCAGAACATACCTTGTAGGCCTCCAAGAAGTCTTCATCTTCCCCATAGAGATCCCTGAAACTTTCTATCCCAATGCTCTTGATCTGTATCTCTTGCACTATCAGCAATCTCCTGCTTAGTGCATCTGCCACCTTGTTCAACTGTCCCTTCTTGTGCTTGATGGTGAAAGTAAAAGGTTGGATGTATTCCATCCATTTCAAATGTTTATTACTCAACTTTTCTTGAGTGTTGATATAGCTAAGTGCCTGATTGTCAGTAAAGACTACAAACTCTTTGGGTAGAAGGTAATTCCTCCACTTCCTAAGTGATTGTACTAGAGCATATAGTTCCAAATCATAGGTAGAATACTTTTTCTTATCTTCGTTAAGCTTTTCACTAAAGAAAGCTATAGGCCTGCGTTCTTGGCTTAGCACTCCTCCTACTGCAATTCCACTAGCATCACATTCCACAGTGAATAACTTATCAAAGCTAGGTAACAAAAGAATAGGTTGAGTTTCCACTTCTTGTTTTAGTTTCTCAAAACCTTTCTCAGCTTCTTGAGTCCACTTAAACTTAGTCTTTAAACCACCTTTGATTGTATCTAGGACTGGTGCACATATGCCACTAAAGTTCCTTATGAATTTTCTATAAAACTGAGCCAATCCATGAAAACTTCTTACCTCTGTCCCTATGGTTGGTGTAGGCCATTTTAGGATAGCTTCCACCTTCCTTGGATCCATCTTCAATGATCCTGGGATACTACAAACCCCAAATACACAAGCTCCTATTTGAGGAACTCACATTTCTCTAGGTTGATGGCTAACTACTCTTCTTGCAATCTTCTAAGAACTAGCTCCACATGCTTTAGGTGTTCTTCTACTGTCTTACTAAAGATGAGTATATCATCAAGGTATACCACCACAAATATCCCTGTAAAGTCTTTTAGCACTTCATTGATGAGCCTCATGAATGTTCTAGGGGAATTAGAGAGGCCAAATGGCATAAATATCCACTCATTCAACCCATCATTTTTCTTAAAGGTTGTTTTCCACTCATCCCCATCTTTAATTCTGATATGATGGTAACCACTTTTGAGATCCAACTTAGTGAAATACTGAGCTCCTCCAAGACAATCCATCAAGTCCTTAATCTTAGGAATAGGTAACATATACCTAATTGTGATTCTATTTATTACTCTTGAATCAATGCATAACCTCCACTTACCACCTTTCTTGGTTGCTAAGACCACTGGTACTGCACATGGGTTGATGCTCTTCCTAATCAATCCTTGATCTAACAACTCCTGCACTTGTCTAGCTACCTCTAGGTTCTGATTTGGTGTAAGCTTGTAAGCTGCTTTGTTTGGCAATGAAGCTCCTGGTATGAAGTCAATTTGATGACTAATGGCTCTCCTTGGAGGTAAGGTTGCTGGTGTTCCATCACTCACTATGTCTTTGTACTGTTCTAACAACTTTTGGACTGCTCCAGGTATGACTGTTTCCTTTGCTTTGTCTTCTTCCTTGGGTTGCACCATAACCACATATCCTTCACCTCCTTGATGTAGAGTGTTAAGGTACTCCTTGCCACTACTTAATAAGACACTAGGGGTCTTTGACTGTCCTTCTTCCTCATCTGACAGTGATTGCAACTTGAATGTCTTTCCATCCTTCTTGAATGAGATAGTATTTTCCTTTCCATCATAGATGGCACCTCTGTCATACTACCATGGTCTTCCCAATAGAATATGGCATGCATCCATGGGTAATACATCACAAAACAACTTGTCCTTGTACCCTCCAATGGAGAACTCCACCGTTGTTTGCTCATTTACAAGAACACTCTGCCCTTTGTTCAACCATGTCACCTTATAAGGATTAGTGTGGGGTACTTTCTCCAACTTCAACTTCCTCACTGCCTCCTCAGAGATTATGTTATTAGTAGACCCTGAATCCACTATAACCTTGCACACCTTCCCAAGTATTTTGCATCTTTCCCTGAATAAGGCTCTCCTTTGCTTTGGCTTTTCTTTGAATGGTTGTCTAATTAGAACCCTGCCAAACATCAGGTTCTCCCCCATTTCTGATTCTATGTGACTAACCTCTGGTGACTTGACACTCATGGTGTCCTCTTGTGCATATGCCACTCTCTTCTTAGTATTTGATGAAGATGCTTTCTCTGGACACCTATAAGCTAGATGACATACTTAATAACATTTCATATTGGCAAAGTATGAGCTACTTTTTCCTGCTCCTCTTCCTCTATTTGAACCTCCTTGAGGTCCTCTACCTCTTCCATAGCATCCTCTAGAAGTTTTTTCACCTCCATGCTCTGTGAGTTTAGACTCTCCCTGATTTCTTTGTTTAGTCCCTCTACCTTGATATCCACCTCTATGTCCTCTTTGATCTCTACCTTTGCCTCTACTCTTAGAAGCTTGGTCTTGTTTCCTCTTGCTTCTTTCCTCAATCTTTATAGCTAATTGGTAACATTCATGTACTGTCTTAGGACTTAGAAGAGTCATCTCCTCTTGGATGTTCCACTTCAAGCTATTAAGATACCTAGCCACCTTGAGACTTTCATCTTCTGAAACATTAGACCTCATACAAATTTTTTTGAACTCCTTAGTGCAAGTGTTCACATCTTGATCTCTTTGCCTCAAACTCTTTCTTTTCTTGTGCAACTGAATTTCATAATCATCAGGCATGTATGCTTCTCTCACTTTGGCAACCATACCTTTCCAAGTTGAAATAGGCTTCTTTCCTTCCTTTTCCCTCTCTGTCTGAATGAACTTCCACCATGTCAAGGCAGAACCTCTTAATCTTGATTTTCCCACCTTTACCTTTTGTGCTTCAATGACTCCATCACATTCAAGATGGTTTTCCATTCCCTCTATCCAATCCATGACCAGATCAGCTTCCATTTTCCCACTAAACAATGGTATGCCTTTAAGTGCTTTTCCACTCAAAGCCTTCAATGCCTTCAAGAAAGGCTCTTATTTCAAAATAGGGTCAGGTTCAAGGATCTTGTCTTCCTCTACAACCTCTTCTTTCTTTGGTACCCTTCCTTCGAATTGCATATCATTCAATGCTTTCTCAAGTTGGTCTATTCTTTCCCTCAATAGCCTATTGTCTTCCTCTTGTCCTTCAACCATATTGGCCAATTCTGCATTCATCACCATGATGGTAGAACCACTAGACTCAATCTCAGACATACAATAGTCAATCCCAAATCTTTTGCTTTCTCTGATACCAATCTGATAGGGAGGGGTTGGAGGAATCACTCATTGATTCCTGCTCTGGGTCTTGCTTGCAAGACCTCCTTAGTGTCTTACTTCACCACTTTAACTTTTAGGACCTTCCTCTTGTTTAGGTACCCCTGGTTCTCCTGGCCAACCCCACTACCATCACAATTCAACCTACCAAGTCAATCTTGGTGCAATATCACTAACTCTTCCTTAGCCCTTATTCTACCCTAAAGACTAACATTCCCCAATAACTAAAACTTAGTTTTGCAAGGGTGTGGAGATGCTTCTACTATCTTCATTCCACCCTATTAAAGGCTCAGAAAGATCCACCTAACTCCATCTTTCCATCACTTCCACCAAACCCTCATTTAGGGTTAAAAAGGCTACTAGCCTAGGAGCCCCAATTAGGTCTCCACTTCTGAGAAAATAGGTTGTCTCTCCTAACTTTCCCAAAGAACTCAAAATCTTTCCTTTGGATTCTTGGTCCTTATGCCTACCACTTGAATATTTTAAAGGTCTTAACCGTCAACTGATTGTACGCAGACCTAAACCACAATTTGGCAAGAATTAGGTCTTTTTAAGCCATTTTCTTGTCCTTCCTGCAACTGTTAGAGATTACTAACACCAGACGGTTAGATGGAGCTCCCTCCTGTGTTCAATACCTTGTCAAGGCTCATGTATACCCTCTCCACACCGTGTTTTTCTAGGAGATGAAAACCCCTGCAACCCAAGTGCTTTGTACTTCTTGACTTCCCTAGCCGGACTCTTCTTAGCTCACCTAGGATAAGTCTCTCACAGTGATACCTCGACTACTAAAGACTCCTAACCCTACCATATTTACAATCATGGAGTTTAGACACAATTCCCAAGAGGCTGTACGTTATGTATAGTGGGAATGTGACCTAAACCTCCATTTTCTACTAACAAACTTGTCAAAACAGCAAATGCAAAGAAACAACTACCTACTATAATGCTTGAAACTAAACTAGAAATCTAAATTGCTACCACACAGGGCTTAATCTATCAATACACTACATCCTACATATAAAACAATAACATATTCAATCCATTAAAGCTCTACATTGAGACAAAATCAGAAATTCACACTAAACACCACTGTTTTCTTTTGAATTCAAAAACTCCAATCAAAGTAAAAAAAAATTCCAACCCTACTCTCAGGTTGAGGCACACCCTAAATAGGTCAAAAAAATTAGTTATGCCTCCCCTTGATTGGACATGTTAGTTACATTGTGGCAAAGTTGCAAAAATGCACTATTTTGCAACTTTTGCCAATTTCTAGTAAATTAAGAAAAATGAGTTTCTAAACTCATCCACCCTTCCTCAACTTCTAACCTAGAGATCACAAGCATCCCTAAACTATATTCTCTACTCAATGGTCAACATGACCTTCAAGATAAACATAAAAAAAAAATGCATCCTAGACTTCCTATTTGCCTAGTGTTTCCTAGGTGCTCCTGCACCACGAAGAGAATGATAATTCATCCAACTTAACCAGACTTGTTACCTTTCAAGGAATTCCTAACTACAACTATAGAACAAAATTAACTTGTGATTAACACACAGTTTCACTCATTCACAGTGCTAATTTCAACAGCAGATTGCAAATCACTATTTAAACAAAACATAAAATAAAACTTCATTCCTTGAAAGCTTTTCAAATCAAATGATTAACCCAAGATAAACACCATTCAAAAACACAATATGAAGTAGATTTAAATTTGGTTGCCTCTACTATTGGTGAAATAGATAGGAAACATTTACAAATCTAGCACAATCACCAATGTACAGAAACCCTATGTCTTTAGACTGTTTCCATCTATACTAAGAAAATTTGAAAGATACATCCCTGCTTTCTGTCAAATCTAACTCCTATTCTCTTGCTACTCGTAAGTTTCTCTACTACTTCTTGGTTTTTGAAAAAAAAAATCTCTCCCTCTTTTTTAAAACTCATACCCCTACTAAAAGAGGAAAAAATGCCATAAATATAGAACATGCCAAAAAGAATGTGTTGGCCCCTATTTTTAGGGTTTAAAAAAATATCCCACTTCAGAAGGGTCGGTACTCAGATCTTTTGGAATGAATTCAATATGCATCCTCGTGTCCATGTTAGTGAAGGATCACCTTCAGGAGGATCCTTTAGATCTTTTGCAACCATCGCAATAACTATTGGCCTCTGTGTCCACCCTCAAACTCTCATCAGAGTTGCTATGAATGTCCTGGAGCATTACCATTAATATCGATCTACCTTTACCAGTAGACTTCACAACTATCCCTGAGACTGATGGCCTCTTCTTCCTTTCAGGTTTCTCATGCTCAAGATCTTTCTGCAAGTTGACCTCTTCTAGAAGTAGCATCAAAATTCTTGTTAGATCTCCACACCATTGTTCAAAAAGCTACCCCATCGCTTTTGATCTTAGAGTAAATCGATGCCATTTACATTCTGTTGATTTCCTTCATAGGGGCATTCAATCAGTCAAATGGCCAATGGTTCACCTTTAGTTCTCTTTGATTGGTTGCACATATGCCAAGCAAGATTCCTAGGCGGTCAAAGATCATTCGAACAGAATCACATATTAGTGAGACATTGGCCATGTATCCCTGATGTGATTATGCTCTATAGCAGTGATTGACATAGCTTACCACTGTCAGTGAGACCTCATATCAAATGAAAAAGTTATATCGATATCACAAAGACCATCAGCAAGACAATCGTTCTTGGTCAGAGGTCATAGCGAGTTCCCATCAGTCACAACGATATCCCCTTTTCCATTGGAAAATCCATCACTCTTAGCAAGACTCCCTATTTTCGGCAAGACTTCTTGTCGAATGCAAACCCTTGGTGATGAGTCCTACCCTAGCCACACATCTATCAGCAAGACTCTATTCTCTCGGCAAGATGTCCCATTGAGCCCTTCATCCTTCAGTGATACATCATTAGGTCGACCAGACATCACGGCAGGCAGCCAAAGTTATAGTGATATTCCCTTTCATCGCCGAGACAATCACACTCGGCAAGACATCATATCGAGCCCTTCATGTTACACCAAAGGCACAAAACATGTCGGTGAGAATACCACCAGTCGGTGAGATATCATGTTGAGCTCTTCCATTCTCCCCGAGCTCATTTCATTTCATCGAGACTTCACCCCTTTCAGCCAGACCTTATGCCGAAGGCATAACCTTTCGCCGAGACCTCCATCTGGGACCACCATTCCATGTCGATGAGACCCTATCGGGTCAGCAAGACCTTACATCAAAGCCACCCTATTTCAATGAGAGCTCATATCAATCGAGAAGACTTTACCCTATCGGCCAGACACTATAGTGAACTCAAACCTTTCACCAAGAGCCTTCATCAGTCGGCAAGACCTTTCCCAGTTGGCAAGAGATTACACCAAAGGAATAACCTTCGGTGAGACATTCAACAGTCGGCAGGACTTCATGTCAAACTCAAACCACTCTCCCTGATGCCGCTTCATTTCAACAAGAGTCCACCCTATCAGTGAGACTTTACCCCAAAGCCACCTCTATCACCGAGACTTCTTTTGGTTGGCAAGACATATTAAAACCCACAACGATTAAAATGTTTGGTTGACTGATATATTTTAAATGAATAGAACCACACTGCCAGTCGGCAAGACAATAGGAGGGTATCAACAAGTTTATCCTTTAAAGAGTTTTATACCAAATGTGATTGAGGTATGCTTTCCAATTGAGTTCTTTGAGAAATATCATTAGGTGTATGATTTAATCCTGCAACACAAATGCCTCCATTAGTCCTCAAAACTTATAAAATCTACTATTGTTCATCATGCCTTTAATTTTAACAAAAAGAAACCCAACTCTGGCTGAGATAGAACCAAAAGTTGACATGCAAAAAGACAAACTTAGGAGGAAAACAAAAGAACTCCTAAGACCAAACTAGACAACCAAAGGCGAAGAAAAAAGAAAAGAAAAGAGGGACTCGTTTGTTCCAGAATAAAATGGGGTGGTTATGCAAGGCATAACAAATGGCGACTCAGCTGGAAAAATGGTTTAACCATTTTCAAGAAACTGAAGGATTCAGCTACCTAGAACTCCTAGTTTATGAACATCACAACTCCAATTGAGTCAGTTTTAACAACCAAGGTTGAGCTAGAATCTCAAATGTAAGCCAACACTAGCTACCCCTGAATCTAAGTGTGTGTTTGATGGTGCATCACTCTTTTATAAAGTTTTCCTCATCTTTTGAACAACAATGTGCAAGATTTGAACTACATGAGTTGATTTCCTTTAGCTGTTGTGCAATGATATCCTAGGCATTGCTCCGTTGCCAGTCAGGCATCCATAGCCTTGATAGAGATACCTCTAGTTTTCTCACAGCATTGCTCTACTGCTAGTCAGGCGTCCATAGCCCCAGTAGAGATATTAGAATTACCCATTCATATTGAGTCTTCTTTTCTCTTTAGATAGTTCTCTTTTCTTTTTTTTCTCTTAGAGGTTCAGATATTTCATTCAATTTTTCTCAATATGTCAGATGTTTAAGATTTGTTCTGGGTTGAAAACTACCATGGACCTCATAAGAGCATCTAGGAATTAGATTTTTCACTCAAATCTTACAACACTGTCACCCTAGGACAAATATACAATTACAAAAAGGAGACGATCTTCATGATTTGTGACAAATTCAGAGGTAGTTAATGAATATTGTTTACTTTGCACCTTGTTTTCAAGACTTTCCACAACTCTTATTGACAATGGGCATAAAACAATGAATTTAGGACAAAATCATCCAATCAAAAAACCTGAAAATATCTAAACCACTTCTCTCCTAATAACCAAAGTATACTTCAGATAACAACCCACCATTTCAAGGGGGAAAGAACAGAGAAACCCCAAAGAACAAAACAAGACAGAAACCAAAAGAACAAAGGAAATGAAGGGACAAAAGAAAAGGAAAAGAAAACAAATAGAAAAACTATTTACATACAGAATAGCAGAAAAACTATTTACAGCAAATTATTTACATAAATGCATAGGAAACAAACAAACTATTTACAAACAGAAAAAATAATTATTTACATAAATGCACAGCCCAACAAGAATACCAAACTTAACGATTCAAAATAATGTTTAAGAAACTGTCCATTGACAGGCAATGGAATAGGTTCTCCCGTTAAACTACTCAGCTAGAAAGCATTTTCTCCTATGATCTCCGCAATTTGATAGGGACCTAACTAGAGCTTATCAAATTTCTGGTGACTACCCTTCTTTTCACTAGCTTTATCCCATAGCAGCACAAGGTCTAATATTCTAAAAGCCTTGATTTTGGCTCTTTTGTCAAACTAGCATTTGACAACAGTCTGGTGTCTAAAGAATTGTTGCAAGGAGACATCCCTCTACTCTTCTAATTTCAACAAGGTAGCTAATCTTACTTCTATACTATCATCAGTAGAGTATAATTTCTGCATAAACTCAAGGATAGGTATTTGCAAATGAATAGGGAACACAGGCTCTTGTCCATACACTAGTTTAAATGGTGAAGTCTTTAAAGCAGCCTTGATCCTAGTTTTATCTGCCTATGAAATGAACTCAGTAGAAGAAAAGGAAGAGCCATTGTCACATACCAATGTGAAGGGTACCCCAAACCTAGTTGTGACGCATTCGGTGAAGAACTTGATTACTACCTCTGTCGTGTTGTTCTTGCAAGGTGTAGCCTCTATCCATCTTGTGCTGTAATTAGTGGCAGTCAAAATAAATTTGTGTCTTGCAAAAGAATTTGGGTTAGTTACCCCAATAAAGTCTAGTGCCCATTGGAAAAATGGTCCTACCTTGTAAACAGGCTACAATGGCATGGCTGGATGGCATTCTTTTGATGCAGAAATCTGACATATGTGACATGTTCTTACATGTTGATGGGAATCTTTGAATACACACGGCTAGTAGTAACCCGATCTGAGGATCTGATGTGCTAATGAATCTACAAACCCATGACTTGTGCCATGTTTCCCATGAAATTCAACAATCATGTGTTTAGCCTCTTGCTGATCAAGGCATTGTAGATACACCCCCTCAAAATTCTTCCTATACAGCAATCCTCCTTTGAGCATATAATGAGAGTTTTTCATTCTCATTGCTCTCCTCTGAGTTGTATTCATTCCCTCTGGGCATTGATTGTTGAGCATGAAATAGATGATATCAGCATACCAAGGGTCATTTGAAAAGGAATGTGTTTTGTATTGCTAGAAAATAATGTTCTCACCAGCATCAACTATGGATTTAGACAAGCCTAGACCTCAGACAAGTTTCATAGGGAGAATCTCCATATTGAACTCTTGCAAAATGGCCATCCATTTCCCTCTTCGTTCCCCTAGCTCACTCTGCATAAGTAAAGACTTCATAGCAGCATCAGGAACTACAACAATGATTTGACTTCGTATAAGGTTGGAAGGTTGTCTGAGCTTTGTTGTTTGAAAAGGCCAGGAAGAAACATAATTATGGGGTTGGAATTCCAATGTCTTGGACCCGGGAGGTCAAAGGACAGTCGATGTTCAATTTCTACTTCGAGGTGTTCAGGCCTAAAGGGGCAGGAAGCCATCAAGGTTTTTCCATTCAAAATGGTGGTCACGGCACGAAAACCTAGCAGGAGCGGTCGAGCAGACTGGACCTGACATCAAACATGGCCGCTAGGATTTCTTTTGTGAAGTTTCTCTCGTCGATTAGGAGAGCAGACCCTAGAGGTTAGAAAGATGGGATTATTTTTCCCTTTTGAACCGATTGAGATGGGATGAAATCCCGCTCATCGGGACCCAGAGAGAGCAAGGAGAGCAATTGGAGGGTTGGGACCCAGAAGGCGGAAGGTCACTGATGTGTGGTTGTTTCAAAGGGGAAAAATTGCCATGGAAGTCTGTGGACAGAAGTCCATAGACCAGGGCTTAGCAACATGTTTGGTCAGTTGGTTTGAGTTCAACACCAGACAGAAAAGGACAAGGCGGGCCCTGGATCTTGAGTGGATGGGTTCTCCTCACCGTTTAGGAATGGCGGAAGAAACAGAGCATCCTAGGGATAGAATCTCGGGGACGAAATCCTGGTGGTGCGGGCCCGGGAAGCATAAATGGTGGTCAGTCTTTAAGTTTGAAGTTTGATGGCGATCAGACGATGAAGGTTCGAGGTGGCGGGCTCGAGAGGGCATCCCGCTATTTGAAAAGGTTTGTTTCATTTTCTAAGTTCTTAATGGTGGCAAAAGGGCACAGGCCCGAAGGGTGCGACTACCTTGCGCAAAGAATGGCAGCAGCGAGGTCCAACTCCAGTTTGATCTTGGGAGATGATTTGGAGGTTTTTTAGAATTTGAAGACATGGGTTTTGTAGGTTTTTTCATGTTTTTTCAAGTTAATGCATTTTAGCCCATGTTTATTCATCATTTTAGGCAAAAAATCATAAAAAAAACTCTCAAAGGAATGGATAGTGAATCTACCTCTGAAGTCCGATGAGGGAAGTTGGAAAATCTACCAAGGACGTCCAAATGATGGTCACGGACGTAAGGGCGGTGGGCGACAGATGCACTAAACTCCTTGAACTCACTCTGAACTCCTCTCGAAAACCTAAAAAATGAAAATGACAAGTCAGGCTAGATATTTATACCCCAATATGTATTAAACACCCTCATTTAATGCCTGTATGGATGACAGGAGGGTTGGTGGATTCAAATCCTGGACAACGGCGGGAGGTCCGGGGTCCGGGGGCTAGAAAGCCACAGTAAGATGGCCACTTGAAACTTCATTTCAGAAGTTGTTAGTGAAGGGAATCTCGGGACCTGGGGGTGGGAAGGCGAAAGCCTTCCGCCGTTGGGAACAATGAACACTCGGCGAAAACCCAGCCAGGGAAACCCGGTGGGGCGGCCCCAACAGGCCCCACTGCTGTTGGAAGAAGCAAACTGCCAAGGAAGCCCCACAAGGCACCAGGTCCTAACAAAATTGAAGGGGACAGAAACATGGTCAACTCAAGATGAAACTAAAAAACATGTTGACCATTTAGGACACCAAAATGGGGGCACACAAAATGAGGCAATGACAAAATGACCCAGCAAGGCGAAAGAAAAGAGGGTCCCCATTCTGAATGGGGCATGTGTGATGAGGGAACAATAGGTACGAAGAAAATTTGCACTGACTTCCCAACAAGATATGAGTCTACCTACCTGAAGATTGAGGCTATTCTTAAGCTACCAAGTGCTACTTGGGAAAAGGAGCTCGCATTCAAGAAGGAGACCACTAGCTTGTGGATATGTGGAAGCGTGATTTTATCAATCAGAAAGAAAGATTGGACTTGGTGCTCAATAAGGCGAATATGGATATCAAGTGGACCAAGGAGAAAAAAGTGGATTGTACTCAGTATTTGAAGTTGCTAGCACGATATGACATGCCTATAGTTTAAATAGATCTGGAGAAGATAAAGCCCCACTTTCAAAAGAAGATGAAGGGATGTCAAATGAAATCACCACCGATTTCATGAGCTTCATTGCCCGAGCCTTCACCTAGTCAAAAAAATTTTGGGACCACATTGCAAAGTATGATGAAGATTGGGAAAAGCTCATCGAACAATCCAAAGAGTGGAGTTATCAGGTGCTGTGATCTGAAATCGTAGACGTGTATAAGCTCCAACCATTGGTTCTAAAATTTATAGAGTATGCAGCTTTGAAGTAGGAAGGCAACCCTATTTTCAATGAAGAGCTCCTAAAGGAATAGCTACAACAAAAGGGAAATCAACAAAAAGACAAAATACTACAATGTTGTCACTAGAGGATGAAACAGGGACAAAGACAAAGTTGTATTTTAAGTTGTAAAATATTGTGGGGTAGGTAGAACCCTAATTTCTAATGAATTTTGGCCACACAATGCAAATTAATCTTGGCCATTCATTCTACCTTTTGGACACTATAAATAGGTGGTCTCCTCTCATTTTCAAGAGAGTTGAGTTGTTGTAATGACATGCTGCAGAAATTTTAATGGAAATACATTGACTTTGGTGTATTTTCTAAGTTTCTCTCTATGTTTCATGATTCAATCTCCCATAGATGTTTTAGTTAGATTTACATTGTTGTTCTAGTTGGTTTTATATTGGTTAGATAGATTTGGTAATGTTGTTATGTGGTTATGAAAATTTCTACTGTGTAGATGTCTTCCCAGTCCATACTTTTTTCTATTTGGTGCTAGTAGATGGCTGTGTAAAGTTAGTCTGGGCTACAACTTAAAGCTGCTTTAAAATTTTATCTTTATTTATACATATATATGGTGGATGAATGGTAAAATAGCTGCAGACCTTAGAAGATAGCACAGATTTCACAATACTGTAGGTTTCTTGGTTAAGTGGAATCCTGTTTAAAGGAAGTTGTCCACAATAGAACCTCCATGATCACTATTTATAGTTAGTTGCAGATCCAGGAAACTCTCCTTTTCCCTGTGCTTTTTCCACTTTTTTAGAAATAACCTATGCTAAGGTTCATTGCACATTGTAAATCAAAAACTTAAGGATAACATCAGAGTTTTAGATTGTTATTCGAACCTACAGCAAAATACACATCAATTTCCATCCTAGAAACTTCAATTCGTAAGATCCACTTTGCATTCAACTGCGTAAGTCTACCTGGTGATTCCAACAAATCACATCAAATATCAAATGAGGAATTCCATGCAAGTCAAGACCTGACATTAGAGACCTTGGGATAGTGTTATGCAATCTGATTGTGGAAGATTGTATTTCAAGAGAGGTAGTGCACCTAAGCACTGCCTATGTTGAGAAAGTGTGCAAAAACATGACATCAACATGAGCCTCACCCCCATACGATTCATCAATACATGGACAAGCAATAAGGTGAATGTAATAGTCCTTAGAAATGCAAAATCATCTTTATATTCAACAAAATAAGGCTCAATAATGCAACATTCAAACTTAACCTTATCGACAGGAATAATCAACAACTAAGACAACTCATTGAAACCATTATCAATCCATATGCAAGTTGTCCTTCCTAGACCTCCATAATCAAATTGATAAGATTTAGAATTTTTAGCAAGGAAAGAAACAACGTGGTGTTGTACTGTTGTATACTAAATGTGGTATTCACCATTCTTCAATTGTGAAGAGCTAACATCTATATCGTCAGGAGGTCTCCACTGATGGTACAACAATCCCCTCATGTTGGAAACATGCAAAACAAAATTGGAGGCATCACTATGCAGTGCAAAGTGAAATTTAGATTAAACAAATCTAGAATTATCAACATGAAACTTTTCACCTGTTGGATTTTCTTCATGAGGTATCAACGATGAAAGTGCATAAGCATTGTCCTATACAACAAATTTCTCAATAGGATGTTCATCAGAAGGAATCATAGACTGGTCTTCAGGCACATTTTTACCTATAACAGCATGGTCAGACCTATCGACTATGACTGTAGCATCATTGTTTTCAACATCATTCAGATTTTCCTGCACATCAGTATGAACCACATTAGCTACCTTATCATTAATTCCTAAAATCTGTGAATTTTTAGTGCTTAATTCATCAATAGACAAAGAAAAAACAAAATTTGATAAATGAGAGAACTCCCTAAATTCTTCCTCTGTTCGCATTGGTTTAGGCTCTTGATCACAGTTATCAGGAATATTGACCCCTCCATTAAGTGCTTCCTCATGTTCTTCCAGACATCCATCAATAGCTTATTGACCTTCATCTATTGGGAACTTATTTGATGTATCTTTTTGTGTATCCCTTGTATGTTTTGGTAGTTGTACTTGTTCTTTCACCTCTTTTATAGCTACCTGGCACTGGAAGCATGTGAATTCTGAATTATCTTCCCCATGTATCCTACACCAAGCTGGTAACAACAAGTCCTCTAGGAAGACTCTATAACTCAAGCTTGACCAATCTTTTATAATTCTGGAAAAAAACTCTTCATATCTAGTATGTATTGGATCTTCATTCTAGATGGGAGGATCTTGTATGGTAACTCTTTTCTCTTGCAGCTCATCCTCCACTGTATTTTGAGAAATTTGACTAACCTCTATAAGGACTTCTTCCTTGATCTTTATAGGTGGCTCTTCACTTAAATGTTCCTATGTTAACTCGGATGCCTCATATTTGCATTTCTTACACTTAGTCTGTTCCAGAGCCACCTCAACATCAACTGCAACATCATCTCTAGATTCAGAATTTGTTGGCCTCTATGTAGTGCATTCCTTGTCTAACTTTTCTTTCCACTCTAGGTATCTTCCAACTTTCATGCTGATGTCCACACATGAATGACAAGTGAACTCTGAATGGGTTGCATCATCAACTTTGCAACATTTAGATGAGATGAAATCTTGTAAACACCTACCACCACCAAGCTGATCTTCAACTATCTGTGTAAATGCCTCAACTACAACATCGATAAACTCTAAATCTATAGAAGCTAGTGGTTCAAGCAAGTTTTGCATGAAAATACCTCTTTGCAAAATCCTTTCAATTTTACCCAAAAGGTCCAAGCACTCCCATTCACTATGCCTATAGGTATTATGAATTTTGCACTTGTTTGACAATGCATAGTGATGCAAACCCTTACTATTCCAGAGATCCAATCTCTTATTCAAAAACTCACAAAGTTGAAGAAAATCAATCAGAAGACTATTTCCATCATGAAAAACATAAGACTGCTTTTCCATCTTGACTCAGAACTTGTACGTTCAAATTTAGAGATCTATCATATCTCATATTTTCAACATAAAGGCTCATTCAACTTCTGGCAATGTCACCTTCATTCTACCCTCCTTCTAGCGCCAAACTGTTGATGGTGTTTTCTACACAGCAACAACTCAAACAAAATATGATATCCTATCTCTCTTGAAAGGTAAATCTCTATCAGCAAGCCTCAAGAGATAACCCCAAGGTCTCTAATGTTAGTTCTTGACAATGCAAAAACAACTTGGTGATAAATGTGAAAATGTTGGTAATCACAAAGGGACCTTACAAACAAATGTTGGAAGTTTACTTTCATTAGATATAACAATATGGTGATGCCTTCAATCCTAAAACTAACCCAGATTCAAAATAAATAGCAAAAGAGATAAGGGTTTAGAGAGATTTCTAAACTAACTCCTAAGATCAGTCACAACAATGATGAATGTTGCAAATGGACAGATCCCCAATGAAACCAATCTCTGCTTGATCAGGGATAGACCCACAACTCCACATAAATGGTGCAATCTTCTAAGGAAACTAAAGATTTTCAGACCATAAATATTCATCCACATACCCAAGAATTGACACAATATGAACAAACATTTACAGTTGAACTAAGCACAAAAATGAGGCCCAGACTAATTTTACACAACAATCTACAATCAACAAATTGCTAAAAGTATGGATCGGAGATCGATGAATATTATTAACATTTCACCACTATCGCAAACGAACTGAAAACTAACATCTAACATCTGAGAATCAAGAACAAGAAACCATAAATTGTCAAAGTGTAACAAAAAGCTTGCCAAATCAACAATCCAATTGCATTACTTCTCCAACATTACATAACAATTTCAAGTCTCTCCTCTCCTACAACTACTGACTTCTCTAACTTAGCGAATTCTAACTTTTTATAGCATCTAATAAGCTATTCTAACCCCTAAATCTAACCTCTTACAAATGAGAAGGCACTGGCCTTTTATATAAAATTACATTTTGAACCAATGGCTAGGATTTAATTCATCCAATGGTTGCAATTGCACTTCTAGAAGCATCAAGTTGTTACATTTAATTTGGGAGTTCATGGTACATCATCATCCAATTGCATAAAAGTAGTTACATTATAGAACAATGAGAAAACAATATTATGTCAGCTTGCCATTAATGAAAATTCTGATTAGATGATGAAATCAACTTCACATTTCTTTTATAAACTTCTTCCAGTTATAGATAGTTTGGGCATGAATTCTTATGCAGACCCCACTTTTAATATTTGAATTGAACTCTTCCAGATTTCCCTTTTGGCACGAATCCATATGCAAGTCCCCTTTTTGATTTATTTAATCCTGAAAAACAGATATCATCATTAGTAGCTCACATGTTATAAAAAATCTCATTCATTAAATATCCAAATTAAACTTGAAAAGTTTGGAAAAAATTTCCATTTTTGGAAAATTTTGAGATTTTGAGGGGGTATTGGAAATTTCCAAAAAATGGAAAATTTGAGATTTTGAGTCCTTCACGGAAATCAGGCCATGGAGGAAATTCAGGGATTTCCTAGGGTGAGGGAATTATGCGGGATGCATGAAATCCTCGAAAGTGCAACAATTATGGAAATCAAAGAGGTTGATGGAAATCAAAGATTTCCACATAAGGAAGAAATACCTTAATTCCATGCAAGGTCAAAATGCCATAAACCTCATAACTTTTTTTTCTAGAAGGAATTTTCAAAAAATTCAAAAAGCAACCCTGCATAATTTTTTGTCCTCTATCCTTGGGTGCAAAAAAGGAAATTTCTATTTTTGAAAATTTTGGGATTTTGAGGGGGTCTTGAAATTTCCATTTTTGGGGATTTCCATTAGGGACGGAAATCCCCCCATTTTCGGGCAAGGTCAAAATCCCCTAAACTCCACAATTTTTTTTTTCTAGAAGGAATTTTCAAAAAGTTCAAAAAATAACCCTACCTAATTTTTCATCGTATATCCACGGGTGCAAAAAAGATTTACATATGATGCTGAAATTTTTTATTTTTGGACATTTTTTGGATTTCCACCCCTTCGCGGAAATAAGAATTTAGGGGATTTCCATTAGGGACGGAAATCCCCCATTTTCGAGTAGGGTCAAAACCCCCTAAACTCCATAACATTTTTTCTAGAAGGAATTTTCAAAAAGTTCAAAAAGCAACCCGACCTAATTTTTCATCCTCTATCCACGAGTGCAAAAAATATTTACATATAACATTGAAAATTCATTTCAAAATCCTCATTTTCATATTCCAAGACAGGTGAATTTCCCCTAGAACGTCAAAATATTGTCCTCATCAAACCCAATCTAGACTTAATCCCTAAATAACCTCCCAAGAAGAGAAAAACCAAAATTTGACCAAGCCAAGAGGCAAAGATGCAAAAGAAAAAATAGAGTCCCCGCCTCTAATGGGGCGTGTGCAAAAATTGCACAACAATATTCTATTGAGGAAGTTGAAAATTTTAACACTTATTCTAGAGATTAGTTTATTGGTACATTAACTTCGTTTGAAATGAAAAAACCTAGCTTGAGAAATGGAACAAAAATAGAGACTTCTTTTAAAGCTAGAAAATCATAAAAGATTGAAGATTTAGATGGAGAAGATCTTGATGATGTGGAAGATATCTTTGTAAGAAGGATGAAAATGGGCACTGATAAGTACAAAGGTAAATTACCTTTCAAATGTTTTAGCTATGGAAATATAGGTCATTATGCTTCAAGATGTCCTAACAGAGTTGTGAACAATAAAATAAGGAGAACAAAGGAAAAATAATCAAAAGGAGTTACTATGTCAAAGAAGATGTTGGTATTTCTAATGATGAATCTATATATGGAGATGCTGATGAGAATGAATTCTTGTTCTTAGCTTTAAAAGATGAATATACTTCTACTAACTCTAAATTTTGTGTGAAGGAAAGTGTTTTGGAGAAGTATAGGATTGAAGGTACTTCATGGTTTCTTCTTTTTGTGTTAAGTAGGATAAGAACTACTGGGTTCTTGATAGTGGCTTTTCTAATCACATGACCAGAGACAAAAGTAAGTTTTTTAAACTTGAAAAGTATGATGGAGGATTAGTTAAATTTGGAGATGATTCAGGAGCTAAGAATTGTGGAATAGGTTCAATCAATTTTGATGGCAAGCATAATACTGAGGATGTTTACTATGTTAAAGGATTAAGGCATAATATTTTGAGTGTTGGAAAAATGTGTAGAAAAGGATATAATATTATGTTTAAGGATGAAATATGTTAGATTAGAAAAGGGTTCAAAACTATGATTGTTGCTCGTAAACGGACTGATGGAAATATCTATCAGCTTAAGGGTGTTGATGGTCATTTCTTTATGTCTTAGATTAATGATAGCTAGTTATGGCATAAGAGGATGTCACATGAACTTTGATAACTTGTTAGAATTAGTTTAGTTCATGCAATGAGAAACCTACCAAGAATTACAAAGCCTATAAATGTTGTTTGCGGGTATGTGTAGGAACATGATGGGCCAAAAAGTGGTGATATGATGAGTATGTGTAGGGTATGTGGCTGACGATTTTTTTTTAACCCAAAATTGATGAAACAAAAAGGGTTTTTAAAGGAGATTATCAACATTCCACAAATATAAATTATACTTTACTTTGAATTTAATAAATTATTAGTATTCATTTTCTATTTGAATTATGACAAAAGTCATAATTGATAAGCTGATTGAAAAATATCTATAGCTTTCAAAAAGTATCACATTTTTTGAATCCGAAACATGTGTCACATTCTATGCTTCACATACTATAGGATTTTAAAAAAATGAATTTCATGAAGTTTTGGCCAAGTTAAGGTTGTCAAACATGCGAGTTTTTATATTTTTTAAAAGTTGTAATAAAAATTCATAATTAATTATTTACTTGGAAAAAAATTACAAAAAATATGCATCACATCCGGACATGAGTCCTCTACTCATATCTAAAATATTATAAAAAAATATTATCATTTTATTGTGGTTAGGGTGGTCAGACAAACACTACTTATTTGATTTAAAACTTATTGAAATTTTTTACCAAATAGTTTTTGTAAACTAGTAGTTTAGAAACTGAGATTCTATTCTTACATATTTTTGAAATAATATAGATAACTTATTCAAATTTTTACGTCAAGTTTCCTATCTCTAATTTTTCAAAAAAAATTGCCACTTAAGGGCCTATTTTTTTCATGATGATCCTGCACATACCCTTGCAAGAATTGTCAATTAGGAAAGCAAATAAGGAGTAGTTTCAAGGGAAAGGAAAAATCTACTACCCGACTACTGGAATTAATACATACATATCTTTGTGGTCCTACAAGGGTAAGAAGTCTTCAAGGTGATAGGTATTTCATGTTTTTGATTGATAATTACTCTAGAATGACATGGGCTACTTTTCTTAGACATAAATCTAATACATTAGATAGATTCAAAGAATTTAAAGCTATAATTGAGAATGAAATGGATTTAAAAACCAAATTTTTGAGGTTTGAAAAAGGTGGAGAATTCACCTCCAATGAGTTTAACATGTTTTGTGAAGTTCATGGAATAAAGAGGCACTTGTCTATCCCTAGAACTACTTAGTAGAATGGAGTTGTTGAGAGGAAAAACTACACTATTCAAGAAGCTTCTAGGACTATGGTGAAAGAAGCTAACCTATCGGAAGTATACTAGAGAGAATCAATTCACACTATTGTTTACATGCTTAGCATAGATCAAGCAAAAGCTAACAACAAAAGGACTCCCTTTGAGTTATGGTATGAAAGGATTCCTATTGTCAAGTACTTCAGAGTATTTGGAAGAAAATGTTATATCGAAAGAGATGAAGAAAACTTAGGAAAGTTTGATGCAAGGTTTGATGAAGGTATCTTCCTTTAATATTCTATTAAAAGCAAAGCTTATAGATGTTAGAACAAAAGGCTACAAAAGATAGTTGAAAGTGTAAATGTTAAGGTTGATGAAGATGTGCATAATTCGATTACTATAGATGGATATGTGTTAGATGAACCTACTTGTGGTGAAGAAGGAGAAGAAGGAAAAGCTGAAGAAAAAAAAGTGCAGAATGAAGAAGAATAAGCTCTAGAGAAGACCCCCAAGACCCCTAAGTATGTGCAAAAGAATCATTACAAGGAACAAATTAATGGAGACAAGAGGAAAGGAGTATTGAAAAGAAGCAGAGCTACTAAAGCTAAGGTAAATCTATGTTTACTCTCTAAAGTTGAACCTAAAATAGTGAGTGATGCATGAAAAGATGAATATTGGATTAAGAGAATAGAAGAACTTATGCAGACTTGGGAATTGGTCCCTAACTGACAAACAAGAACATAATTGGAACTAAGTTGGTATTTAGAAATAAACTGAATGAAAATGGAGAAGTGGTAAGAAACAAAGAAAGACTTGTGTGTAATGGTTACTCACAAGTGGAAGAAATAGACTTTGAAGAAAAAATTCTCCAATGGCTAGGATGGAGACTATCAAGATGTTTCTACCATTTGCAACACATAAGGGTCACTTTAAATTTTATTAGATGGATGTGAATTTTTCTTTCCTGAATGGTTAATTGGAAGAAGAGGTTTACATGGAACAATCAGAGGTATTTCAGTTGCAGATCAATCAGATAGGGTGTGCAAATTGAAAAAGGCGTTATATGGATTGAAGGAATCTCCTAGAGCTTGGTATGCAATATTGGATAGATATTTGATACAACAAGGATTCAATAAAGGCACCGCAAATAGTAATCTTTACTTCAAAATTGAAGAAGACAAAATATTTATAATGGTTGTGTATATGGATGGCATTATCTTTAGAGGCAATGAAGCTATGTGTAATAAATTTTTAGAAGAGATGCAGAAAGAGTTTGAGATGTTAGTGTTTGGGGAGATGAATTTCTTCCTTAGACTTAAAATCAATCAAATAGAAAAAGGTATTTTCATTTCATGGTCAAGTTATCTCAAAGAGATGTTGAAGAAGTTTGGAATGGAAGACTCCAAAATAGTATGCACTCCTATGGTGACTGGTTTCAAATTGAGTAAAGATGATGATTCACCTAAGGTTGATCAAAGTAAGTATAGATCTATGATTTGTGGACTACTATATCTAATTGCTACTAGACCGGATATCATGCATGTAGTTTATCTTGTGGCTATATTTCAAGAAGATCCTAAAGAAACACATGTTGCAAATGTGAAGAGGATATTTAGATATTTAAAAGGAACTCTATATTATGGCTTATGGTATCCTAAGGATATTGATTTCACATTAAGTGCTTACATAGATGCAGATTGGGTTGGTTGTGTTGATGATATGAAATGTACAAGTGGTGATGCATTCTTTCTTGGATGTAGATTGGTTTCATGGTCAATTAAGAAACAATATTTAGTTTCTTTATCTACTGTAGAGGCTAGGTATATTGCAGTAGCATCTTGTTGCACACAAGTACTATGGATGAGAATAACATTAAAGGATATTAGAGTAGTGTATGATGAGCCTATATCTATATTTTTTATAATACAGGTATAATTAATATTTCAAAGAATCTAGTGATGCACTAAGGACAAAGCATATATCAACTAGGTATCACTTACTAAGAGATAAGGTTATGGAGAGTGAGGTGAATCTTGAATATGTACCTACAAAGGATTAGATTGCTGACATATTTACTAAGGCTCTTCCAAAGGATAATTTTGAGTACATTTAGGAGAAGTTGGGGGTTATTGCCCCTCCTTATTTGAGCTAGATGCATATGGAGATACATCAGTCCAATGGATCTATGGATTCATCTCTTTTCTAGACTGATGTTGGTGGCTACCTCTCTAGGGGAGTAGTTAGTGTCATTTTTTTTTGGGGGAGTAGTTAGTGTCATGTTTTGTCATTATTGCAAAGTTGATGATTTGATTGGGTGTGCTTATAAGGGGAGTATTCAGAGCAAGTATCTTGGTTCAGTGTCAAAGGGGGAGAAAAATGAAAAAAAAAATTATCCTTTTCCATCAATTTCAAAGGGGGAGAAAGAATCATGTGAAAATGGTCATCTACTCAAGGGGATAGAAATGGAAATTATGAGAAAATGTATTTAGAGATATTGTGTTGTCTTTGATGATTTTTCACATCATGTGTTTCCATCAATGATAAAGGGGGAGATTGTTACAAGTATGAAGGTGTTTTCATTGATGTCAACAAGTTGGTGTTGTCATTGATGTCAACTAGGTGTTGAGGAAGGATTTTCACATGATGAAGATGTCGAGGATATTGAGAAAATTGTGAAAGGGAGGAAAATAGTATGTTGCAAGTTGTGCATGTATAGTTGAGATATAGAGGAAGTGTTGTGAGTATAGGGACCTATCTTTATGTTGAAGTGTCTAGAGATGTGTTGGAATAGTGTAATGTGCTGAGATGATGTCTCTAGTACTTGGTTTCCAAGTTCTTTTGAGAAAATTTCATAAATAGATAAAATAGTTTTGTGCAAGTGTTCATAATATGCTTTAGGATGTGATATGTGTTTCTTCTATGTTGTTCAAAATTATTAGTAGTTGTTATTTCCAAAGTTTGTGTTTCTAGATCACTGTGCAGAGTGAGATATATTCACCAGTGTGTGAATCAATTTTTCTATGTTATTCTCTATGGTTTAGGAGAAATGTATTTTCTCCACATTTCTTCAAATTTTGGTTTTAGGTTTTGCAAATTTGGGAAGTTTCTTATAATGGTTTTATCATTCAAATTTCAAGGTTTCACTTGATTCGGTACAGTACAGTGTGTGTTTCATACACCAGTGTATGAATAATGTTAACTAGATGTTGTGGGTTGAAATATTTCTATGATGCGAGTTTGGATGTTGGATCTCAGGTAGTTTTTGGATTGTTTTAGATCATGTAAAATATCTTTTTGTGGTCAACATGTCATCTTGATCAAATGGGAAGTGTGCACTTAATGTTTTATGGTGTTTAGTGCAACTAACAATTGACTTGGTGTTAGCACTATATGCAAAGCTTGCAGAAGCGTGTTGAAGTGTGTTAGGCAATATTTGAGTCATAAATAAGGATTTATTTGGTTAACCTTTGTTCTAATCCATTGTAGGAATTTTAAAGTCTTGATCTAATTTGAATATAACAAATAAATTGTCGACCTTGGAGAATGTTTTCAAGGTTGAGGATTATATAAATAAGAGTGATATTATTGTAAGATGCAAGAAAGAGAAAATATTGATGTGAGATAAATGTGAGTGATGAATGTGATGTGAATTGTGAAAGTATAGGTGTGAATTTGAGAAGAGTAGTGCAAACTTCAAGTGTTGAATTCCTAAATGCAGTGAGCTAAAGGTGTTTGTAATCATTCAAGAAAGGCAGTGAAAGTGTTGGAGCATTTGTGGTGGATTCTCTACTGCATTGAGAAGTTGTTCTTTGTGTAACATCTATGTTGTATCTTCTTTATTTCTTTTTGTGGTAGTGAGCTCTGGTTGTGAGCCTTTTTGGACAGTGTGTCTTATTCTAGCACTAAGCCCTTATACCAATTTTGTAATTACCTAAATTGTGAGCTAATCCTCACCGTGGTTTTTCCCTCATTGGTGTTTCCATGTAAATATGGTGTTCTCTTGTGTATGGTGTTGATATTTTTTTTGATATCTACATTTCATGGTTAATCACTTTAACATAATATGGGTTTAATGAGTACATGTGAATTTGATTACTATTAAGGGTTTTGATGTTTTAATTTGCTACAACTCATTCACCCCCATCTCATTTTTCTCATTTGTTCAATAGGAATTATGAAATTCCAACTCATAGGTTTTTTTTATTAATACACCAGGGTGTCATAAATGCAGTGGGCTAAACACACAAGTGTGAAATTTTCATGGGGTGCAATTTTATGACACTACATTTTGCTTGGGCCACATTAGTGAGCTATATTTTTGAAGAAAAATCATCTACACTAAATTAGTTAAGAAGACATAAATATGAAATCAAAATTTTGAAAATTTTACTGATTTTCCAAAAAGGATATTATAGAGGCCACAGAGGTCGACTAGGCAGATACTGATAATTCCCCCAACATTCAAGCCAAATGATAAATTACAACACATGATATGAAGTTTCATTCTACAAAGCTCAGAATTAAATTTGTTTAGAAAATTCAAAGAGGCTACCATGATGAAAAGAATTCTTAATAAAAAATAAATGATTCAAAAGGAAAATATGATGAAGAGGTGAATACATGCTCCCTCCTATTTGTCCTAGCTAGGTGGGGTGAAAATAGGAAGGATGGAAGGAATATTTTCATTGTAAAAAATGAACAAAAATGGCCTATATATCCTTTGGGTGGGCCAATGGAAGGGTCATTTTCACTATTCATAGTGAGGAATTTGTTGAATTCTAAGAGAAAATCCAAAAAACTGCCTTGCAGACACAACTACGTAGCTGGAAGGATTGACTAACTTCACAAAAAATTGGTGAGGAGCGACCCACTAGATGAGGTACACAAAAATTTTCACCCTTAGTTTCTCAAATAGTGTAGGTGTCTATTTAGTGTGAAGGCATCCAATTGATGCATTTTCATCCCATAAACACATTAATTTCCTTTAGCTACACAAGCATCTAGTTGATGCACTATTGTAAAAAAAAATTCAGCCTCAGCCACCAATGTGGCATGCAGACGTTTACACAATGTGCTATTGTCCTAGAGGCAGAGTTAAGAAAATTTGATGTAGAGTTATAATTTTTTCATGATGTAGAATGTGTTGCCATAAATTTTTGTGCTCTTGCAAGAGTGGCTCAAGATCCATGATCATTCTAGCATATTGATTCTATCATTGTTGCATAGCTGCAACAATGAGATCCATCTTGATGACATTCACTTTCTAAGACATGTCAAACTCTAGTGGGTATACACCATGCTAGATATCAAATTTCACACTTCAATGGTGATGGTGCTAATGGAGAATTAAGATGGTGATACATGTACTTTCCATCTTTCAGTGGGGAAGATGGTCATCACCCTCAAGGATGTCCACCACATCACATGCCTACCCATCCATGAGGATTGGGTAGCCTATGAGGAGGAAAGGACAGAGTAGGATGCCCAGGTTGTGTAACAGTATTGCCTCAAATGGGTTACCCTAGAGGATGTGATGGGGCACATCTACATGTAGTGACTCGAGTAGGGAAGGGTGGCAATGCCACTCATGCTTCAATTCATGATAGTTACTATTGTGCTACACATCGCAATTGATGGGAAAGGTTGGCTCCTACACAGAGGCCACATCCATTGCATTCAAGTGATGAAGGAGAGAGGCATGATATATGCTTGGGGTAGGAGCATGCTTGTGCATATCTACCATGACCTTAGGTGTTAAGTACTCTATTATATCCATAACTTAACCAATTACACACTACATCAATTATGGGCATTTGAGCATATCTATTATACAAGGCCATTTAGGTTTCCCCTCACCCTAGCACATGGTATGCCTCTAGCACATGCATACCCCTTGGTGCAAAACTGGTGATATAGTACTATATAAATTTAAAAAAATTAGATAGATTCTTTGCAAGATTATGATATTAGATGGTTCCCATATAGACAGATAGGGGTTTGGTCATCTAACAAAAGGAAACTATGTAGGATGTAGAATGATTAATTCCTAGTGGGTCATTTAGACCACATTATAGTTCCATATTACTAGTATCAAGTAGCTAGATAGTTCAAGCAGGTTCAAATCATCTCCCCAACGACTGTTATGTATATATCATAGCACAAGAGCACAACCCAAATAAGAGATCGATCTCATTGGAAAATTGTAGATGTCACATCAATGATGATGGATTGGATGATGATGACAAACCCCTAGTCTTTTAGACTGATGATGTTGGTGTTGTCCATAGTTGTACTGACTGGTGGGAGATAACAAGCCTAGCAGGTGATGATGGTGTCCAAGGGTTAAGAGGTGAGGGTGTTGAAAGTGGCTACAAGGAGGGTGAGGTAGAGATGGGTGGAGTACAGAAGATACTGAGGCAATTATTATGGGTATCATCACCTCCACATGCAGTTTCCATTTCATTGATGCCACCTAGAACCTAGATGGTCACACCTCATTGGTGGCAACAACAGAGTTGAGTGTAGAGCCACCCCTTGATTGACACTAGTAGCTTAGGGACCCAAATACAAGTGTAACATATGTTATTTTTTTTAGATACTTTCATATCAATATTCTCCTATATATATATGTTTATGATATGGTATTGATATCGATCACTATCTCTATGGTTGCAGTGGACATGCAAGAGTGGCTCACTTTCATTAGGTAATGCATTTCATAGGCAACCCCAGTCATCCAGATCTAGGGGCTGGTCCTCGATGCTTATAGGCCTCCATCAGCAAGGCATCATGCCCACCTATTTGAGCATGTAGTGCACCTAAGGAAATTGTACAAGGAGAATTAGGTGGAGGTTGTCTAGTACACCATGTGTTGACCTCCATGACAATGCAATGGGATCAACAAGAAGTGAAGCTCCTAACCATTTATCTGAGAAAGATCAAGCCATGACATAGCCAAATTTTTGTATAACATATCATTTTTTATGTATATAATTTTTATTCAAAGCATAGAAAAATGCGATCCTAAATCTTAAATACTTAGAACAATAGGATACAAGGCCTTTCTCTAGGGTTTCATTAAGATGGAGATCAACAAGATGTATAGATTGACTTTCAACCATAAGGGTGAACAAATTAATCCTGGATCTCCATCATATTGAGGATTGGAATGGATTGGAATGATTGACTATGATTAACCTAATTAGATTATCTACCCTATTGTCAAAATTAAAGGAATCCAATAATTGATAAATTGAAATAGTGAATTGTAGGAAGATCTAGGAAGTGAAAAAGACTATGTACCTACCCAATTTTTTTTATGTTAAATTCTAAATAGGAGGAAAAATTCATCAAAAGGAATTTGAGTTACTGTATGCATCTCCTCCTCTATTTTTGTAGTACTTTAATGATAAATATGACATCATAGTTTTCACTGGTAGAGTTGTCAAAACACTATTAGATAATTTTGTAGGTCAGTTTCCATGTGTTGACAAGGTGTACGAATTTAAATACAACAATGAAAAATTTGTCTTCAAGCTTCATTCAATCCTCTCTAAACTTGAAACCTGCACATTCTCAAAGAGAATAAGTTTTGTGCCATTTAGGGGTATACCTTGGTCAAACCCTTTGTTAGTGTTTCCACTTCCACAATGGCAATATTAATGATAAAATAAATGATAGGAAGAAATGATGAATCAACAAAGTTCTTCAACTCACTACCCTTTAATGGCTTCCTTGAAGGAATGAATTCATGCACATCACTTCAAGGTCTTGGATCTTTCTTTCTTGAATTATTGAATTGCTTGGAAGTATACAACAATGGTTATCCTTCAAAAACAATGATAACATAAACATGCATAAACTCACACAGGATTTGATATGATATTAGGATCTTGAATTAATATAGTAAAGCTCTGAAATTTTTTCCTTAACTTGTTTGATAATGCTCTGAATGTTCACTAATTGGTAGATAATTTTACTTCAATTTCAAATGATGTAATAATTAGGTACTTATAGTCATTTCTCTAATTTCCCAGAAATTAAATCTTGAAATTGGACATTTGTAAGTTGAATTTCAAATGTTAAAATATCAACACTGAAATATTCAAAATTGGTCCCTAACAAAATAGGGGTGCCCATACTCCCAAGGGAATTTGGGTCTTGGTCCTATTTTCTAATACATTAAGTGTTGGGGGAAAAATATCAACTAGATGCATTTGTTCAATGGTTTTACTTTCTCATAAAATGATACAAATAGGCCTCAAAATGCATAAATTAGGAAATTGGGTTCATAATTAGGCTCAATAATTTAGGGGGGAAAAAACTTAGAGTGAAATTATCAAGGGTGACAATTTACAAAGGTACATTTAGCCCTCACTTTAATGAGAATATGAACTTATGCTCTGATGTAAACTGAAGTATAAAATTTATGTCAAGAGGGGTTTAATTGTCAAAATTTTAAAGAGATAAGATGTCAAAGGATCTAGGGGGAGTGTAAAAGCCCCCAAGATCCAATATCCCATGCAAAACCAACATAAGCACAAAGGAACACGCATGTATGAAATAGATAAAAATAACATACACAAACATAAATATTGGTAAAACATGAAGCATGCATGATTAAAACACATGACATGACATAACATATAAGTGACAACAAAATGAACATGATTACTTCAAAAATATAATAAAAACATGAAGAAGACACAAAATAAAATAGATGGTTAGTGTTAAAGGATTCTATTTTGTAAGGAAAAGAGACCTCAGTCTTAAATTATCTCAAATAACAAATGTCATCCATTGAATAAAGGAATGTTCTCATGGAGACTAGAAAGTTGTGTTATGCCACATCACTCAAGAGCCATGTGGATCTATTGGATAGCAAGCTATGTTATGTTAGGTTTCCATGTAATATGATGGGTTCCATAAGGTTAGCAAGGTGTATTATGCTAAACACTCATGAAACACATGGCTCCACTAGCAAGAAAGTTGTGTTATGCTAGGTGGCCATGTTAAAAGGGGTGCTCAAGTTCTTGACCCAACAAGCTCTATTATGTTGAATCCATGAACTATCATGAAAAATATATTTTCATGGAGCACATAAACTCACCTTAGGGGGTTCATAATTTTTAATGTCATGGGCGAAAAACAAAACTCACCTCAGGGGGTGCATAAATTTTAATGTCATGGGGAATGGAAAAAACTTATCTTAGGGGGTTCATAAATATTAACATCACAGGGGACAAACAATACTCACCTTAGGGGGTGCATAAATTTTCCTAATGATGGACATAAACCATGACAAGATAATGCCAAAACCTCAAAACACCACCACAAAAGAGGATTTACAAAATCAACAAAGGGGATTTTTCTCAATACATAAAAGGTCACACCTTAGAGAATACCACACATGACATCACCACCAAGAGAGGATAAATCATTGAATAGAAGAATCACACTTTAGGGAATACTAGCCATAACGTTACCACTAAGGGGAATTCCATATTCCAAGAAAGGTCACACTCTTAAGGGATATCAATCCTAATATCACCACCGAAGAGACACATAAATCAAGAAGGCCACACTTTGATAGAAAAGGTCACTCTTCTTAGGATATGTATGCTATCATTACTAAGAAGAGACCATTTATTATGCAAACAATGAGTGGGGGACTATATTTCCCCCCTTAAAATGTTAGCGTACTTGCTACACTAACATTTTACGGAGACACAAAGGTATCCCTTTGTAGACATGCAAAATTTATATTATGCATTCGATCGGATTTAGTCAAATTAGATGTCGCATTAGGACCATTCATCAATTAATCAAGTGCATTTTCATCCATTCATTTAAATAATCTCATTGCCTAAGGTTATTTATTTAAAATCAAATGAGCATTATCATCAATCTTTTAATAATAAATCAAAAAGCCATTTAAATCAAATCCTAAATCATATTCCATCATTTTCTGATTTAAATAAATCAATTATCAAAGTCTTGAAAGTCAAATCATCTAATCATCATTAAATCAGAATAATCATCATCTATTTAATCTAACCCTGATTAAATGTTAATCCCATCCCACTTGCATTATCTAGATCTAGCCACTTGCACATATAAATCAATTTATTGATTTATTAAAACACTCATTTTCCCTCAACATGACAAGTCAAACATGGCATTTATTGTTGTTTTTCTTGTCCCCCTCTCAGAATTTATTGCAAATTTGAATTCAAATTCTCCCTCTCATGGGCACATTTCCCTAATCTTGCACAACCATTGACCACTCACCATTTGACAAGTGTCATCTTCTCATTGGAGGATCTTTAGTCCCACATTCACCATCTTGGCCAATCTATCATCAAGAAAATCTATAAAATAGGGCCTTCATTCTCATTCATAGATCCACAATTTTATGCAAGGTTACTCTCTTGGTCTGAGAAATAATCTTGTTTTCATCTCCATTGCACTTCAACATCTTGAGCTTTTTATCAAGGATTGGGAAAGGGTCACTAGCACATGTGACACCAATCCACTATGGAATAGGTAATTTGTTGAATGTTTTCATTATGTTTGTGGTTTTCCTTTATCTTTTGTGGCATTTTGGAACATTTGCAAAGTATTTCATAGAGGTATTTTGATAGAGTTTGCAAGGTACTAACCCATTGTTTGAAGTTTAGTTGTTTGCAGATTTTAAAAGGATACCTACATTTGGTGCTAGAAGGAGGGCAGAAGTTTATAGTCTCTAAACACATGTTGTTTGATTTAATGTGTCTCATTTACAGTCTTATGCAGATCTCATCTTATCAAAAGCATTAGATTGTATTTTATCTTGTTTTGCAGCTGCTATTTCAAAATTCCTGTATTTAAATTGCTTTGCCTGCTCAGCTGTCACTTATCTTATTTTGTATTACTATCCCTATCATTAAAGATTTGGTTGCGCAAAAGAAGGGAAAAGGCTTCATATCATTAATATCATTGTTTCTATGTCATTAACACTTATGTTTCTACAGTGATTGGTGCGCTTTGATCTGTAGTGGAAAGTCATTCATTCCTGAGGAGGCGGGTTCTTTCTATGTAAATAACAATGCTGCATTTGTTTTTTTTTGAAGGCGTGGTTTATACCACATCGCTGTCAAAGATTGTCATCACTCCCATAAATATCTATCATGCTTAGCAAATACAAAGTAGATGGTAGAAGTTCACTGTGTCGTCTTGGAAATAGGCACAATTAATATGACATGACTTACCTCTATTTAATATTGTGTCAAGATTTATCTCCTCTGCAAAATGCATTTACCTGTGCAAATTGCATTACGTTGAAAGTCTTTTAATGATGTTGGGGGACTCAGAAAATTAGGTCATACTCATCTATATTGGATAAGTTATAGAAGCCCACAGCAAGTTACAAGCATGACTGGTAGCTTTATACCATTAGCGAATCCTGATACCTTAATAGCTATTTGGGTGCACTCAAATGCAAGAAAAAGTCTCTATCACTAGGTTGAGAATCATAGAAACCAGTATTGTTAGGTCTTCTGGCCCTGAAAGAATTCCCATGCACTTTAGTTGCTTTTGTCAAGTTTTCTACAAACACGTAAGATAGGAGGACAACAAGGAAGCGTCAGAGGCTTAAAGTTTCACCATACAATGTCTATCAAACCGTGTCATGTCAGATCACTTGTCCTCCTCAGTCACTTGACAAATTGCGTGAATTTGAAATATTTTTTCCTTTTTTGGGCGCGAACTTGGAACATTTAATTACACAGGTCTGAAGGACTCCTATCTTTATCATAAATGCAATTCTACTTTAAACATTTATGATTGATAAGTCTTACACTGGAATAATTCTGTAGCATAGGCTCTGCATAGTCCCAGCAAAAAGTATAGGATTCCATCATTTTAATTAAAGTGATTGCTTTTTTTTAGTTTGTCTTCCTGTTGGGCAGCGTTAGATATTTGATTGACTCTCTAAATCATTCTCTTTCTTGAGAAGGAAGACTATTTAATCTAGAACGTGTTATTATCCTCTGTATGAAGAGACACTACCATGTAGCTTTACATCTAGTGAATGTTGTGGATTAAGAGTTTAAACATTTCTCCATACGCCGTCCATATGCTATCCATTCACATCTTCTCCATACACCGTCCATATGCTGTTCATTCACATCAGTTGGAAAGTCTCCTATTTAACATTTATGGTCGCTAAGTTTATGCCTTTCTGCCTAATTTGTTTATGATGCTTGCCAACTGTACTAATTCCTAAAACAGTGCATCGACAGGGTAAAATTATCTTGGCAGTTTTCAAAGTATGTGTATGTGTCTTTAAGATGATTTTTTATCTGACAGTGCTATCAGTGGCTTGATTTTCTTTAAATATTCATTTGAAAGATTGAGGGATGGGGTTGGTACTATCTTAATGGTACACCAATGCCGATGGGACTCTTTTTATATTAATGGAGGCATGGTTGGTGATTAAAACCTGATTGGATTTCTTTGAGATCAAGGATTTATTGTTTTTTTTTATATCAGGAAAGGATAGGGTGGCATTTGATAGAATCAAATCATAGATGACATTTATATTTTTAAATCACTTATTTACATTTTTGCATACATCCTCCTTAATGGGTGTTTCTTATTAATGACTTTTGCAGGCCAAGTGAGAGGGATTTGGAATTGTTATCTATGTGCAATATGAGGACTCTAATAAAATCTTCATTTTATTTCATTAGTGTTTTTTTTATGTTGATAATTCAAATGAGTTCAATATTTTGGTCCTCACATGATTACCTTTTTGTCTAAATAGGTACAAACGAAGGAAAAGTGAAGGCCAAAAAGGTACAAAGGTACAAGCGAACAACGAAGGAAAAAAGGAAAAGCGAAAGCAAAAAATCAACAAGGGGGAGGCTAGCAAATGAAGACGAAAGGGGGATGATTTTTTTTTGAAAACACAATGTGTTTTTTAACACTTTAAGTGTTGATCAACACTACTTCACGAAGTTGTTTATCCTTTCGTTTTAGAACACTAATTTTCATTTGGGTCTAAAACGAACAATTTAATTTTCATTGCAAGGGGCTTAAAATGAATCTTAGGACAAACTTACTAGATTTCGTTTTGGGCTAAAAATTGGACAAGCAATCTTCATATTTCATTTGGTGCTTAAAACAAACTCACAATTGCTTTGAAGGTTATAAAACGAACAAGTGTTTGAATTGTGTGATCTTGTCTTTTGAGTACGTATCCTCTCCCCTTGCGCTTCGTGCAATCTAGGGTGCAAGAGAAACACTCAAAATACATTTTATTGCTTTGAAACACTTCAATTTGGGCTTAAAAATTGAACATCTTGTGCGAGTGTGAGTAGGGGCATTTTCGCGTATATTCTCTTTCTTTGAGTCATCAAAGATCGATCGAGTTACGGATTGTGTCTTTGCTTACTTTTGTTTATCTTAGAGGGCTTGCCTTGGGGAAAAAGTACTCACCCAAGGGAACGACTCAACCGATAACACTCTAAAGCCAAGAGTATTTCCAGCAGGGATATAAATGTGGGTTTTGGTTAAACGCCATAATCACGCGGTTGGCTCCGACATGATGGATCTGAAAGGGGACTCTTGCCGTATGGGTCAATCTCCATGAACAGAAAGTCCTTACTAGAACCCATGTGCTAGATTTTCCAAAATCCTTAATCTATTTGTTGGTGCAAGAACGGTCATTCTGAAGCCACCCCACACTCTTACGGTCTTCTAGTAGAGATGGAAAGCATGCCATGGGAGTTTCATGGGTGTTGATGCCTACCCCGATTGACGTTAATGAGCCGTGGAGGCAGTGAGGTCAACATCTAACCATCCGCTAGAGATAAGCATAGCTGGACTTGTCAAGTGGGAATCCAACAAATATTGTCTTACACATCCATAGGGCTTGTAATTATTCTTCGTTTGAAAACACAGTGTTGTATTCGAAAACATTTTGCAAACAAACATTCAACGTGATTCTCAAAATTTCAAACCCTCTTTAAGACAAATATCATTGACTCAATCCATATGTTACGGCTTTCCCTGGGATTCACGTCGTAGAGGTTCCTAAGCATTGGATTATATCTCAATTTGTCTTCTTGAGTAAACAATAGGAAAACCCTTGCCTTAAGTTCATTGAATTTCACATAAAATATCTTGTGGGGTTTAAAGAAATTAAGACATTGGTGGACAATCAAAGAGTGTTTTTGGTAAAATAAATCCATTAAGCAAAGCTAAGCAAAATGAACTTTCATGTGTGTTGAAGACTCCAAATCCCAAAAGCACAAATCATTGATTGGAAATCCAAAATGTTCAAATCATTTCTTGGTTACAAAGGTCTTTAGGAAGCATATGCATGCTATTCAATACCTAGGTCTAGGAAAACAAAGTGGTGTTTTTAGGTTCATCTAGGGATCAAAACAAATCAAACCTCTTTCATCCATCTTTCAAAAAACATCAAATCCATCTCACAAATCATCTTTTGAAAAACCTTGAAATCATCCTTGAAGTACTAGGCTTTATGACAAAATCAAGCAATCATCCAAACTCATTGAGACCAAGTCCTTGAAAACATTTATCAAAACACCTTTGGCTAGGAATGTGTAAATGCATCCTTTTGCATATCCTTAGTCAAAGTCATCCAAATCATCTTGTCTAGCTTAGTGTATGTAGATGAATCCTTCTCCATATACTTAGTGAAACAATCATTTCGTTTGGGTAGGGGTGGGTAAATGCATCCTTCTCCTCACACATATCCAAATCATCATCCTTTGAACACAATTATCATTTAGATCATTATCAAACATCTTAGGGTTCCTTTTTGTTCAAAATCCAAAACAAAATCCAAATCAAGATCAAGGACAAAGTCTCAAAATTCAAAAATAAAACCAATCAAAAATCCAAAGTCCTAGCATTTCATTCAAGATTTATCAAAAGCCAAAACATCCATAAACATCCATCTTTAAACATCACCATCTTATCATCATCACATTTGATCCTAAAAAAAGCATCCTAAAACTTTCACTTTGGGACATAAAATAGAGATTAATCCAAGGAATCAAGAGATTCATCTCCCATATTCTCGAAGATTGATCCTTGTTTTATGGTTCAAACAAGATCTTAATACAAGAAGAGTATGGAAGACCACAAAGAAACTCCCGCTTGAAGTGACCTTAGCCAAACAAACGCAGAAATGAATCTCACAGAATCAAGCAATCCATTGATCCCCTCATCATCACAAAACCCACAAGAAGAAAATCAAGGGGAGGACCTCACCTTTGGAATGTCTCGCGAAGAAATAGCTGAAATGCTCCAAAATTCGGACAACCATAGAATCATCAACATCATGATGAGACTCAACCCTTCGTTGTACATGCTTGAACTAGCAAAACAAGGGTCCAAGTTGCCTTCGGATTTTGATGTGACCACTATAGTAGAGACATCTTTTCCACCAATCTCATCCACCATCCCCATTTCATCTACACCTCCATCCCAAAATGTCACACAAAACATTCCAAAAATCATGACATCGATTGCTCCAACTCAACCAAATGTCAACAAGGGAAACACATTTCTCAATGAACTTCAATCACATCCCCTTGTGAATAACCAAAACTTGGACGCAAACACCATAGTGGAACAAAACATCCTCCATAATTCATTACACCAAAATGTTCCTCTCACTTTACATTATGACCTATCATCAACATCTTTTCACGGAGCACCACAAACACATCTTCTCACAAATTTGCAAGAGGAGGGAGACATGTTCGGATCAGGGGGCATTTTCAACACCACAACACTCTCGCAAGGATTCACTCCCCTTACATTTCCACCTCTCCCACCATCACCATTGTCATCAACACCACTCCTTGGCTTGGGATTGCCTCCCCTACCAAGTATCAATCAAACCGCTATCCCAACCATCAATCAAAACATTTTTCCAAATGCTCAAAGATTATTGTTGACATCACAACAACAAACAACAAACACACAATCAATGGCAACATCATCAAACACCCCCACAACATTGCAAAGCATGGTCTCTCAAGGGCCAATCACATCAGCCATGCCACTTACCACATCAACAACATCATCCACCAATCACGCAATCAACATGACAACACCATCCACCAACCAAATAATCAACACAACATCACCATTCACCACCACCACAAATGCCATTCCAAATCCACCACCACCCCCACCACCACCAACATTCACCACATCAAACCAATTCGACGCAACATTGCAAGCTGCTTTCCAAAGAGGCTATCAACAAGTGCAAAAACAAAAAGCTGTGCAACAAGCCGCTCAAGCTACGCAAGCTGCCAAAACTGCACAAGCCGCATTACAAGCACAACAGGCACAACAAGATCAAGCATTATTACAACAAAAATAGCAACAACAAGCCGCTCAAGCCGCCCAAGCCACACAAGCACTGCAAGCACAAAGAGTCGCTCAAGCACAACTTTTATTGCAACAACAAACTGCACAAGCGCAAGCTCAAGTGCAAGCACAACAAGTGCAAGCACAAGCACAACTTCTTGCACAAGTAGCGCAATGGCAAGCATACCAACAAGCATTAAAACAATATCAAGAATAGCAAGAAGCAGGAGAATTGGCAGCCCAACAACAAGCGTTGTGGGAACAAGAACAAGTAGAACAACAAGCGTTATTAGAACAACAACAAGCGCAACAGCAAGCAGAACAACAAGTGTTGTTAGAACAACAACAAGTGCAACAACAAGCAAAAATTCTAGCGCAACAACAACAAGAGCAACAACAAGCATTGTTCATCCAAAAGCAAGTAGAAGCCTACTTCGCCTGCCACAACATACCGATACCATTGAATAATGCACAAAACAACCCATCCATCCAAACCATGATTGCAACACCCCAAAACACATTCATCCCACCCCCTGATCCTTAGAATGATATGACGACACAATTCAAGTTGCTCTCGCAACAAGTACTCAATCTTCAATCAGGGCGAGCAACCAAAACGCAAAGCAACTTATGTCCCTATCCATTTGATAGGAGCCTAGACATGAAACCTAAGGGATTTGAGATCCCTAAATTTGACAAATATCGAGGGATGTGAAACCCTAAAGATCACATCAGGGAATTCCAAGTTCATTGTATGGAGGTTGCATATGACGATACTTATCTAATGCAGCTATTCCCTAGGAGCTTAGCAGGAGATGCTATAGAATGGTTCTCTCGCTTACCTTCAGGCATTAGGACATTCGAAGAAATTAGAGATGCATTCATTAGAAACTACGCATGTAACATTACAATGGATGTTAGTCTCGAAGAACTCTACGCTCTAAAACAAGGAAAGAATGAATCTTTCGCTTCATTTCTTCAATGATGGTGATCCAAGGCCAATCGGATCAAATGGACCATGCCAGAAGAGCAACAAGTTTGCACAATCATTACCAACCTTGAAAGCCGCTTGTCATTCCACCTCAAGGTTTAGGGAATCACCACCTATGATCAACTAATCTCCAAGGCGCTTAGCATCGAAAGAGCCCTTGCAACCCAACCCATCGAATCAACATCATATCATGAATCACAAAACAATCGCCCACCATCAAATTACAATGATAAACCTCGAACATGGGTGAGAAACAAGAACATCACTAATGATGGCATTGTCGATGCCAAGGTGGTCATTAGTGGTCCACGCCAAAATACACCTGCACTGCAAATCCAACCACAACGCCAAAACACTCATCACACAACATATCAACCCAACAATAATCCCACCATCAATAACCTCAATGACCAAAGAGGACCAACTCAACGCAAAACATACCCCAAACGAAAATACACTACTTTGGGGGAACCACTTGAAGACATCATGAAAAAGTTAATCGACGAAAAACTCATTCAAGCTCCTACATTTGAGAATTATCAAAAACCTGATGTCAAACCGCCTTGGTACAATGAAAATCAACTATGTGAGTTCCACAAAATCAAAGTCCACACCACAAATAATTGCATGAGACTCAAGAACATCATACAAGATCTCATCGTCAAAAGAATCATAAATGTGGAAACACCTACTGGGAATCAGGATCTTAAAATATACACGAATCCGATGCTAAATCATGGAAACAAAGGGAATAACAAGGATAAAGGAAAAGGCAGTGTAAATCATGTATACGAAATAGTTGTTGCCAACCTCAATGAAAACTGTATGGTCATCACCATCAAGGGCGCCCATGCCGAAGACTGTGGAGTCACCACAAGAGCCAAAAAAGTCACCATTGCAGGATCATCCCAACCCAATAGAGTCCCTTCATCAAGAGTTGTTCCGTATAGCTACAATGTTGTAGACCAACTCAAAAGAATTCTAGCACACATCTCCATCATGGAGTTGTTAAAAATCTCGTCAGCGCATAAAAACATCCTTGAGGAAGCATTATCCTCATCTACCGTCCCCGCAGACCTCGATGCGGAACAATTCCAAGCTATGGTCAGAAACATCATAACACCTAATCTCCTTACATTTTCTGACCAAGATTTTCCCGCCCAACCATCTCACAATCGTGCACTTCACTTGGAGGTCATTGTGAACAAAAGCAAAATTAAAAGGGTCTTGGTGGATGGAGGTGCAGGTTTGAACATCTGTTCTTTTAGTCTCATCAAGCAGTTAAAGATATCAGAAGATTCCATTGATAAAGGGAAGGGCATCACAATCAGAGCATATGATGACCAAGAAAGAGTGTCACAGGGCACAATTAAGCTCCCTATCCAAGTAGGGCCAACACTTATGGAAACCACCTGTCAGGTCCTGGACCTCAACTTACCATACAACATTCTCCTGGGACGCCCATGGATCCATGCAATGAAAGCCGTAGCATCAACCTTCCACCAATGTGTGAAATTCACACATAACAGACAAGAGGTTACCATCCATGGAGATCCTGAGCCATTTTCATATTGCAAGAACCTTGAAGCCAAATATTACAAAATCCCCCAAGTGCCTAAAAATGATGAGGGCCCATCCACATCATACATCGATCCCACCATTCTCACTTCTGTGACAGAGACACCTGCCATTCCCACCATATCCGATATCAAGCTCATCATCCAGGAGGACGGTTGTGAAAGTTATAGGCTTCCTAAAAATGCTTTTGTGATAGGAGAGTTACCACAATCTCCAAGATCACGAGGACACCCACAAGAAAATCAATCTCCCTCATCACAAACCTATCCTCAAAATTATCCTGAATTCACAAGGTGGGGAGACCTTGGCCATGAGGTAATTGAAGCAGATCCATCAAACATGTTGTATCGAGATGAAAGACTAACACCTGAATTACCAATGGATGAAAGAAGCAGAGGCCTACAAATGATGCTTGCGATGGGCTATGACTGAAATCAAAGACTGGGACAAAATGACAATGGGCTCTTAATACCAATCATGCTTGAGATGAGACCTATAACAAATCTTGGTCTTGGATGCACCCCTCTGAGAATAACCATACGTGGCCGAGGTCCTCCGATTAGAGCCGCTAATGTTTCTCCTCAGCCAATAATAGTACAACTACACTCACCAATAGTCATAGGTAGGGACACACACAATTTTATAACCGAGCCCTACATTAGTAGTGATGACGAAGATACCTTATCCAACCTACCAAGGTTATTTGAAGATACCACCCTGTGTATGATTAGTACCATATCCTTTGAACCAGATATTCAAAATCACGAGATCCACTTAGTCTACCCCCAACTAATCGACTATGACCAACGAGGACCACCAGTTCTCGATATATTCAAAAATGATGAAGCACTCTCAGAATTCATGGGGTTGAGGGATAACATTCTAGATGGAGATCACAAGGCAGGATTCATAATGGAGTTGGACACAAACGCCTACTATGTGGAAATGATTGAATCCTTCAGTCGCAAAAGTGAGAAACTAAGAATCACATCCAAGTCCTTGGGTGAAAACCACACTGTGGCACTCTTTGACAACAAAATAGTAAAAATAAAGGACATATCCAACGGTGAAAACCTCTCTGAGGCGCCTGAGGATGAAGGATTCAATCTTCTCCTAAGAGCTATTCATCAAGAGCAGTCAGCAGTCTTGGCCGAAAAATGCAACCCAGTCAACCTAGGAACAAAGGAGACCCCGCATATCACATTCTATGCAGAATCACTATTATCAAAAGAGCAAGAACTCCTAGCAGCATTCCTAAGGGAAAGACAAATAAACTTTGCATGGAGTTATGCTGATATGCCAGGACTTGATCCAAATACTATGGTCCACCACCTAGCAGTGTATCCAGATGCAAAACCTGTCAGATAGAAACTTTGCAAAATGCATCCAAAAATTGCTTTGTTAGTCAAAATGGAGCTCAAAAAGCTATTAGATGCTGGATTCATCCGACCAATTGATTATCCAGAATGGGTATCGAACTTGGTACCTGTTTCAAAACCTGACGGAGCTATCGAATCTGCCGATTTCAAAGATTTGAACAAAGCATGTCCCAAGGATGATTTCCTGCTCCCCAACATTGACATGATAGTAGACATGACAGCAGGGCATGAGATGCTATCACTTATGGACATTTTCAGGATACAACCAGTTATGATAGCAAAAGAAGATCAACACAAGACAACTTTCACTTGCCCATGGGGAACCTATTGCTGAACATGATGCCATTTGGCCTAAAGAATGCAAAAGCAACCTATCAAAGGGCCATGACACTGATATTTCATGATATGATTCACAAAACAGTCGAAGACTATGTCAATGACATCCTAGCAAAATCAAGAAAAAGACAAGATCATATAGCAACCCTAAGTGCTATCTTTGACAGATTGGAGGAATACAAAGTTAGACTAAATCCCAAGAAGTGTGTCGCATACAATCGTGGCCGCTAGGATACATAGTCTCCATGAGGGGTATCGAGGTGGATCCAGCAAAAGTCAAAGCAATCCTTGAGATGGAAGCACCAAGGAACTTAAAGCAACTGAGAGGCCTCCAAGGCAGGCTTCAATCCATTAGAAGGTTCATAGCACAATTGGCAGACAAGCAAAACCCATATTCGCACCTTCTCCACAAGGGGGTATCATACAAATGGGATACAAAATGTGAAGAGGCATTCAACAAGATAAAGGAATATCTACTGACACCTCCAATGTTAATGCCACCTATCCCAAGAAAGCCATTGATCTTATATGTGTCAGCAACAGCAGTAGCCCTAGGAGCTCTTCTTGCTCAACATGATGAAAACAGAACAGAGAGGGCCATCTACTATATCAGTAGGACAATGGTCGGTCATGAGATAAATTACTCCTTCATTGAAAAATCTTGCCTCGCAGTAGTATTTGCATCCCAAAAATTTAGACACTACATGTTGGCACACAAGATAAAGCTCATTGCAAAAATTGATCCCCTCAAGTATCTCTTATCCAAGGCAATGCTCACGGGAGGAATGGCAAAATGGGTGATGATATTGTCAGAGTATGACATCGAGTATGTGGAGAGAAAAGAAATCAAGGGTCAAGTTATTGCAGACCAATTAGCAGAAGCACCTATGTATTCTAAGAATCCTCTTGTATCTGAATTTCCAGACGAGTGCATCTTTAACCTCAACATTGCTGATCACTGGAAACTATACTTCGATGGGTCATATACACAACATGAATCAGGAGCTGGTATCTTCTTCATCACCCCCCAAGGAGATTGCATACCAAGGTCATACAAACTAGCATTCCCTTGCACAAACAACATAGCAGAATACGAGGCTTTGACTATAGGTCTCAGAATAGCAGTGCAATGGAATATCATAGCTCTCAAGGTCTATGGTGACTCACAGCTGATCAAAAATCAAGTCAATGATGAATATCAAACAAAGGATGACAAGCTAACCCCATACAAAAAATTGGTGGAGACTCTAAAAGAATCCTTCATCGACATAACATTTGAGCAAATTCCAAGAACCAACAACAGAGCAGCTGACGCCATGGCGACAATTGGGTCTCTAGTAGACATCCCTCACAATGTGCCGAAATATGAATTTTTGATCAAGCAACTTCTCGTTCCCACATTCGAGGTACCAGAATCGGAATATGTGTGTGAAATCGTTGGTCCTGGCGATCCTTGGTATCATGACATATATACATATCTTCGAATAGGAGTCATACCCGCTGACCTACCATCGAGCCTAAAACGAACCTTCATCAAAAAAGAGTCTAGATTTGTCATCCTAGGTGATACCTTATACCGTAGAAGCATAGAGGGTACCTTACTATGTTGTCTGAATCTGAGGAGGCATTAACCGCTCTAATCGAGGTTCATAACGGTATCTGTGGCTCACACTCAAGTGGGATAACCATCGCTAAGAAACTGCTGAGGCTAGGGTATTACTGGCTCCACGATGGAAAGAGAAGCTCATGATCATGCTAAAAGGTGTTTACAATGTCAGCAACATGGGGATCTCATCCATGCTCCAACTCAAGAGCTCCATCTGATCATCACACCATGGCCTTTCTCACAATGGGGACTCGACCTCATTGGCAAAATCACACCCACCTCATCCAATGGCCACAAATTCATTATAACTACAACTGAGTACTTCACAAAGTGGGTGGAAGCCATACCCATGACCTATATCACTGGAAAGAAGATCTCAAAATTCATCCTGAACTATCTCATCTATCATCATGGTGTCCCACAAGCCATTATCTTAGATAATGGGACACCCTTCAAGAACCAGGAGGTTCGCGACTTGTGCGAGAAATTCAAAATTTAACATCACTTCTCCACCCTGTACTATCCCCAAGGCAATGGCCAAGCAGAAGCCACAAATAAAACCATCCTCAAAATCCTCAAGAAAATAGTCAATGACGCAGGTCGTGACTGGAACTTGCAGCTTAATCCCGCCCTCTAGGCTTATCGAACCAGCATCCACACCCAGGCCCTCCCTTCTCCTTGGTCTATGGATCAGAAGTTGTACTCCCCATTGAGATCGAGCTCCCATCCCTCAGAATATCACTACAAAATCTCATCACTGATGAAGAATATCGGGTCTCAAGACTAAACGAGCTGGAGTTACTGGATGAGAGAAGGATCAAAGCTTTGAATCATTTGCAAGTCTATCAAAATAGACTCAAACGAAGCTACAACAAGAGGATCAGAAGCAGGACTTTCCAAGTCGGAGAACTAGTCTTAAAAGAAAATCAGAAGAATGTCCCAAATCCCAGCAGCAAAGGAAAGTTCGAACCCAATTGGTTAGGGCCTTTCATTGTCACAGCAAGCTACAAATCAGGGGCATATCAGCTATCAACACCCGAAGGGGAACCTCTGCAGGAGCCCATGAATAGCTCCCATCTCAAAAAGTTTTATGCCTAATTCTTTCAAGGTATAGAACCAAAAAATCAAAAAATCATAAAGTCCTGAGAAAATGGTTACTTTGAAAACTGCAAACAGTCTTGGTAACAACAAAAAATAAAAAGCAAAAAATCTAAAAAAAATCAGAAAAAGGATCAAAAATAGTAAGGAGAAAAATTGTCCTCTAGTGAAAACCACTTATGTGGCACTTTGGGCAAGTACCTCGGTGAAAACCTGGCAAACAGGCACCTTGTGTAAATAAGCACTTTCCATCCACCAGGATCTTTATGGCTCAATCTACATTATCCCTCCATTTCGCTTCCATCATCCATCACATCCATATCTCCATCCATCACTCATCCGCTCACATCCGCACCATAGCTTGGTCCTGTGTTCGTATCATGATCCCTCCTAGTACTACTCGGCCCATTCTCAAGGTCAGTTTGTCCTGCCTATCATCGAGTAGTCTATTGCATCCGCTGGGGGCACATTCTCATCAGATTGGATTTGTGTATGATCTTAAAATCCTCAAATCAGAAAATCCAAAAACAAGAAAATCAAAAATCCAAAAACATCGGAAAATCAAATAATCCAAAACATTCAAAACATATCAAAATCCAAAAACAAAGGTCAAAAAAGTCAAAAACTCATCTTGTCCAACTACATCATCTCTAGCTTGAACGAGGCAAGGTTGATCTTTGATCATCCCCCGAGACATTTAGGTCGTCCTTTAGGAGTCGTCAAATAACTGACATTTCATCATGTATATCATCATCATCGGCGGTCAAGTCATCATTCAAACTACATGGTCTCTGTGTATCGCGTAGGCAAGGCTAATCTGATCAGCCCCCAGAGGCCCCTAGGATAGGTCTTTAGGTTAGTCTCTCGGTCAAAATCTCAGAAAATCCCAAAAACATTGGAAAATCAAAAAATCAAAACATTTGTAAAACTTTGAAAAATACCAAAAACAGCCTCAAAACATTGCAAAACTCCAAAAACATCCAAATATTTGAAAAAATCCATCCGCCTCATCTCGCTTGCACCCACAATAAACACATTTCATAATAAACTGATCGTCATCCTCAACCTTTGGTGAAACATTTAGAAACAAGTCTAGCAGGTTAAAAGTAAATCTCAAAAGCACCAAGTCTCAAGTCTCAGTTAGTACGTAAAAAAGTTGGTCAAGTCTTTTTGTTGATAGTCCATCATCCAAACAGTCTCATATCAATCATCTGATAACATCATGTCGTAGGATGAATCCTTCCTACAAGGGGCATTAGTTATCAGAAATAACATTTTGGATAAACGAAATGACGTGTCGCCATCCACTAACATGTCTTAGGATGTATCCTTCCTACAATGGGCATTATCTTTTGGCATTAAGTTTTGGTTCTTATCCTTAAAAACACATTCCCTTTTGGTTAGCTGTATTGAAGAACATCAACTTGTTTGTGTACTTGGTCTTTTTCTTTGACTTATCTTATTGTGCTCAATCCAAGGACCTCTTGATGATATTCGAACGAAGGATTTAGAGAGATAGGAATGGGGCAACGATCATTATCTTTTGTCTACTGTGCTTGTTGGACGTTCTTGTAAAATAACTTGGCGAATACTTGCTTTGTTAGATATGTATGGAGGATGTTTCAAATAGCTTGTTGACTATTGCATTGATTGGTTATACCTTTCCGTGTTTTGGTCCGAGATGTTTGAGACTTCTAAAGTGCATCCTAGCAAGGTTTCCGTATGTCGGGTGTGAACAAGAATACTCCTATCTATTTGTCGAGTCAAAGTCCATCACACTAAGTACAACGCCATCCTGGTCCTTTATACCTTGATGCATCATGCTTAGGCGTGTTATCAAACATAAAGTAAGTGACCCTTTGAAAATTCCAATCCTTGATAAGCAAATCATCCATCTATCATCATTTTTCATCATCATCTCTAATAAAGTCTCAACCAATCATGGACTTGTTGGATCCTCTTGTCATATCTAATTTCCACGCTAACATCATGCATCCATCCTGCATCTACAACCGTTAGCATACCACATATCATTCATATCATTCATATGTTAATCTAAGCATTTCATAAATCATCCATTGCATAATCACAGCATATCACATCATTCGCATCATCAATCTCATCCATCTCATATCATATCATTATTTAAGTTGTTTAGGATAATATAGATTTGTTATTCTAAGCATCTTAAAATCATCTAATTTGCATTGTCATCCATAACCATCCATTTTGAACCTCTTTATCACGAGATCGACCCTCAAATCTAATCTTTTCGCTCGATCTCTCGAGGGGGAAATGTACCAGTGTACTTCTTTCCGCTGGGGCATCCGAAAAATCAGAAATTTTTTATTTTGATCATGGCAAGTTATTCTTTGAACCAACGCAACAAGTACATTGCTTCAAAGAGGGGCAAAATGTAGACATGCAAAATTTACATTATGCATTCGATCGGATTCAGTCAAATTAGATGTCTCATTAGGACCATTCATCAATTAATCAAGTGCATTTTCATCCATTCATTTAAATAATCTCATTGCCTAAGGTTATTTATTTAAAATCAAATGAGCATTATCATCAATCTTTTAATAATAAATCAAAAAGCCATTTAAATCAAATCCTAAATCATATTCCATCATTTTCTGATTTAAATAAATCAATTATCAAAGTCTTGAAAGTCAAATCATCTAATCAGCATTAAATCAGCATAATCATCATCTATTTAATCTAACCTGATTAAATGTTAATCCCATCCCACTTGCATTATCTAGATCTAGCCACTTGCACATATAAATCAATTTATTGATTTATTAAAACACTCATTTTCCCTCAACATGACAAGTCAAACATGGCATTTATTGTTGTTTTTCTTGTCCCCCTCTCAGAATTTATTGCAAATTTGAATTCAAATTCTCCCTCTCATGGGCATATTTCCCTAATCTTGCACAACCATTGACCACTCACCATTTGACAAGTGTCATCTTCTCATTGGAGGATCTTTAGTCCCACATTCACCATCTTGGACAATCTATCATCAAGAAAATCTATAAAATAGGGCCTTCATTCTCATTCATAGATCCACAATTTTATGCAAGGTTACTCTCTTGGTCTAAGAAATAATCTTGTTTTCATCTCCATTGCACTTCAACATCTTGAGCTTTTTATCAAGGATTGGGAAAGGGTCACTAGCACATGTGACACCAATCCACTATGGAATAGGTAATTTGTTGAATGTTTTCATTATGTTTGTTGATTTCCTTTATCTTTTGTGGCATTTTGGAACATTTGCAAAGTATTTCCTAGAGGTATTTTGATAGAGTTTGCAAGGTACTAACCCATTGTTTGAAGTTTAGTTGTTTGCAGATTTTAAAAGGATACCTACACCCTTGATAGAAGGAATGTACCTAACACAAGGCTACCTTACCTATTTCCCCCCAAGTGTAGGGGTCCACAGATGAGCCCAAGATGGATGATGATGTGTTGCTCCTTGTGAAATTAAATATGATTGCATAAATCCTAGTTTATACCCCAACTTATGGTAGTGAGTATTGTGTGATACTACAACTACCACATGGAAAGGATTAGCAAATAATTCTTTTGATTAAGTGAAGATCCTTTTGATGTTTTTTTAATTTTTGAAGGACAATTGCCAAGACCTCTTATTTTTTATTTCATTTTAGGCTTTATCGGGACACAAATACCTTTTACTTTTACACCACACCCTTTTTCATTATAGCCAATTTGTTTTAAAATTTCATAGCCTCTTCCATAAATGTCTTCCATTTCTTTCGAAGAAGGTGGTGTTTCATAATCACTTTCAATATTTGGATGTGTAATTTATGTTTTCCTCTTTGCTAGAAGTTGTGGAATCAAATGTTTTGGAGGATTCAATGAGAGATTGTGTTGATATCATTGCAACTTATTTTTCTTTTCTTTATTTTTATTTTGTAATCTTCTATTCCCCCATGAATGTAGGTGTGAAATCTAACTATCTCCAATAATCATCCACTAGCTTTTTCACTGATGAAAGATACTCATGATCATCATCGATTCATAAAGGTTCCACTTTTGTAGTTGGTGTTTATGTGTATAGTGTACGAAAAAGTATCCCTTTTTCACACTTAATTTGGGAATAATTAATGATAAAAATGACTAAATTATGCCTTAATTTAGTGTTGTAATATGTATTTTACATATTCACATTAATTTTAGGGCCTTATTAAATTAAATGTACTTAATTGTGCCTTATTTTTGGTGTTGTAAGGTGTAACTTTAAACCTTCACACTAATCTAGGGATTTATTAATTATTTGAGGTTAATTATTCCTTAATTGGATCCTTTAATTCAAATCTAATCTTATTAATTGAAATTTCCAAACGGTAAAACCCAACATTTATCAATGCCATAACATAACACTTAACATTGGAGAATGTGTGTCCTAGGTAAGTGACCTAGGACCCATTTTCCCAAGGGTGAATGGATCCTCTCTTAAGCCGAGGACCTAAATTTTAAATACTCTTTTGGCAGTATTTCAATGATTTCAAATGTGTATTCACATGTCAGCTTGTGTTATTTGAATTTTAGGAATTAATGTTAATATATGTATAAATAAGAGGTCATTTCACTATGTTTCATCCTAGAATTTTTTATGTGACTTCATGAGATCAAGCTAGAGAAATATCAAAAGCATTTCAAGAGAATTTCAAGGAATTCAAGAGTATATTAGTGAATATTTATTGCAGCAATCAAGATCCAATTATTATGTCAATGTCTTCTTGTATCATGCAAGTTATTTGAGCTAATATGTTGATGTGGTGTTCAAGATCCATTCAAGCATTCAAAGGAATTGTTTCAAGTCAAGTTTCAAGATCAAGATCCACATCCATTGAATTCATTTCATGCAAGTTGAAAATCCATATTCCAAGGTTCATACAAGGGTTTTGTGAGTTGTGACATTGCTTGTTCATTCATCATTCATTCATGCTATTTCATTTCATTACAAGGTTTAATTACCAAAACAGGGTTTGACCAAGGTGAACCCCCATTCACCTAACAAGACAACATTTTTCACTCTTGATTTGTGTTTGCAGATTATAGGTGGAAGATCTATTGAAGAGAAAAAATTTAAAGTTATCAAAGTTGCATTTGTTATCACCATTCTTGTAATTTCATGGAAATTGACCTACAGGATTTATTTCTGGCTTTCTGAGTATGAGATTCGAGAATCTGGGAGTGTAGACACAATAGAAAAAACCAAAAAAAATAAATAGGAGCCCTAGCCAGGACCCATTCGCCATAGGGAAAATGATTCCTTAATAAGCTTTGAAAAAGTACTTTTGGTGACTGGTACACATCACTTTCCCATTCCCAACTCTGCAATTTGACTTATAGTTCCATCATAATTGAGCTTAATCTTCTAGATGCACTTTATAAATTGTAATTTGGAGTTGTTTTTTCTATTTTTAATCTTTCTCTCCAAAGTGTTGTTTAATGAAGAACCTCATCCTTCCATAAAAGGAAAATTTGTAGATTCACACCTTAATTTGACTCACCTTTTGGTTGATAGTCATTTCATTGTTTGGATCTCCTTTCCTAAATAAAATTAGAGAAATAGGTCCATCATACCCCTATTTTCCATCATTTCACTTTGATTCACCTATTTTTCTATCTATCATTATGGTGAACATGACCTTTTGATCATTGAAATTTTCTAGTTTTGGAGTCCATTTGCACCCTAGATTTAGATCTTGCCTTCATTTGCATTTCATTTCATTGAATTGAGTCTCACTTGGGGCTGTCTAGTTTCCATTTAATTTTGCATTTCATTTAAGGGTTTTAGGATTGCATCTTTGCATTACATCATCATTACTTTGCATTTGAAAATTGAAAAAAATTGCATATCAAATTAGGTCTCCTAGTTTTTTATTTTGTCACATTTTGCACTTGCATTCAATATTAATTTCATAGCAAAGTCAAACTGTAACTTTTTGTTTCTAATTAGAATCTAGAAACCACTAAAATCATCATAGGAATCTATAAAAACACTTTTCAAAACCCTAACCTGGGACCCATTCACCCTGGGGAAAATGAGTCCCTAATCATGGTCATTCCCTAATTTTTTGACCACTAAAACATCAGTTTTTGCATTTCATTTTACTGTTTTCAGCTTTTTGTTTTAGTTTACAGATTTTCTATTAATTGAAATTGATCATATTTAGTTTAATTTGATTAATTTAGTGCATTATGTTATTTTAAAATTAGATTTACAAGATATTATTTTTAGGTTTTTGCATTGTGTAATAAAAAAATTACCTTGTTTAGAATTTGAAGATTGCATTTACGTATTTGCATTGCACTTTACATTCTATGTTCCTTCATCGCATTTTACCTTAGATTTCCATTTTGGTTGTGTACTGAGTTTGTGAATCTTGAATTATCTTTATAACTTGATGTCCTATTAGCAATACTATTGTGAGACATAGTTCAAGACTCATGTTATCCCGCGATACACAATTTATCGCGGATCTTGGGTTTTCCAACTCTTTCACTAATAGTGTTGATAATCAACCCTCTATGTATCATATCCTTCACACCTCATTTCCAATGACTTCCTTACCTACAACCAATATGAATGAAGTTGCTAATATCCTGCAAGACAACATAAGAAGCTTGGATGAAGAAATTGAACAATGGAAAAATTTTGTGAGTTCTGATGCGGTTCCTATCCTAGCTAATATAAGAAAGCTACTTAAGAATGAACAAGAAATATATATTTTCTATAGCCTCACTTACATCCTTAACAAAAACTTCAAAAATAAAGATAATGATAATATGCATACCTTGGTCAACTTTATTGATGCTAAACCTCATGAGGGCCCAACTAAAATGTCACTTGATAGTTCTTTCTCACAACAAGATATACTTAAACATGCACCCGATGGTCCTCTTTACATAGCTAGAAGAATCATTGACAAGCCTACTAATGGTATATTAATTGATCCCTTCTGTGTAGAGAATGTGATCACTGAAGAATTCCTATTTGTGCATGAACTCTATCAAGATACATATGACAAATTGAAAGCATGGATCAAAATGCATAATAGCTTTGTGTGCCCTATGATTCACTTGATAAATCTCCCTCTAAAGGATATATTGAAAGAATTAGCTATCTCATTAACCATCGTCCTATCATTGGACCAATTTCATGTGAAGTTAGGCTATCCATGGCTTCACTCCATGAATGTCATCTTGTTGATTGTGCATAAATGTTTAAAGTTTCCATTTGGAAATGAGATATTTATAGTGCATCATAGTGGCTTTAATCTTGTGTCTTCCCATGGGAACTTTTCATTGGATTTATTTTGGCTCGAGCCTATTGAACCTATTAGACCCCACGAAGACTTATTTTTCAAATCCTATAATTTTTTTAAGGAAAAAGCATATAGTAGAATTATCCCTTGGAAATATGCCTCATCCCATGATTGAACCAAAAGCCCTTAAAAATACCCAAGACCAGCCTATTACAGATCCTTCACCCACTTCATATAAGAGACCATGAGATAACCAAACCAATCTTGTTGTGCCTCCTAAAGTTAAAAAATATTACAAAGATAAAGCAAAAGTGGTTGAGAAACCCCCACTAGGTCCTTCTATTCCTCCCTTAAGGGAAGATAAGAAATCTATGGTTGATAAACTTGCTCCTACAAAAACACAACTTGAAAACCACATAAAAATAAATCAAAATTCTAGAGAGCGTAGGTGTAGACATCGTGCTATTGCTCATTCATTACAAGAAAAAGAAGAAAAAAATAACATAGAAAATCAAAATCCAAAATTATCTCTCATAGTGCATAATGTCTCTTCACCCTTGCCATATCATAAACAAAAGAAAACTTCTATGGATATTGTCATTAGACCTCCTGTTGTGATTAATCTGGATGTTGACATTGAAATTTCTAAGATTGATGAGGAAGTGCATAATGAGCTAAATCTAATATTTTCCTCTTCTATGAACATAAATGATGATTATACTAATAAGAGTGTCTAATTTGGTGTGTGTCCTGGTTAGGAACTTGACATTTTCCCTTTGGCTAGTTGTCCTCCTTTCGCATACATTGAACAAGATAGGGATGCAGATGAACTCCTATAGGTTGACTTGCATGTGCCTTACTAGTATTTTTTTTTGTTTTCCTTTTCATTTTTCTTTGTTTGATTGAAGGTGTGTAATTTGATCACGTGTACTATTCTATTTGATTTTTCTCTCTCTTCATGTTCGTTCTTCTATACGTATCTACATTCTTGTCTATGTCATAAACATTTTATATTTTCACTTGTCTTGTGTTTTCCTTTTTTGGATGATGCAAGGCATGGTGATGATGCAAGGAATCAAAAAAATTAGGTCTCTTCCATGTTGACCCAAAATATTTTCTTTGTTTTCACTCCTTATGTGTCATTCTTCCTATTATGTGAGTATTTAGGGAAGGATGATGTTTCCACACTCTATAACAACATTGTAGCAAAGATATACTGACCCTGAATGTATAGATCCCTTATGTTTTTTGGGGGGAAACCCCTTTAAATGATGCAACTTCATTTGGAAACATATGACTTGGGTTAGGGATTTTTGAGTAAGCCCTCATGCCTTCTTCTACTTTAAATTTATTTCTCACAACAATGGTGTTAGAAATTCCTTTAAAGTGGGGGCATACATTAGTGTCCCCGCATTCTTTGTAAAATTTTATTACTTCTTGTGATGCATTCTTTTCTTGGTGGTGTCATTGGGTTTGAAGTCCTCTGAGAGCATGATATTTCTTAGAATATGGCTTTCCTCTTAGTGGTGATGCTATGCATTGCATTCCCTAAGTTGCAAAATTTCTATCTTGGACTTGTCCTCTCTTGGATACATTAAGCATGATGATCCCTAAGAAGAAACCTTACACGAAGTAAGAAATATCCCTTTGAAAAAAACCCCATATATAATTTTCATAATTGTTTAGCATAATACAACTTGATAACCTTGTGAAGCTCGAAACTGAAATGTGTGTGGCACCCTATCAAATTTTTTAGAAGGATAGCTTCAGTTTGGTAAGTAGAGTGAGAGATGAGATAGAGGCTAGACTTTCTCACTAAGCCACTTTCCTTGGGGCTCACCTAGTGGATGATCTAAGGTTCCATTAGCCCAAAGTGAGCACATGCATCATTTTCATAGTGGACATCGAGTTCCTCTTGTAAACGAGGAAAAACAACCATGTTCCACATCGCGTTGGGACAATCAAAGCTTGATCCACCCCTTCCCTGGAAAAATAGTCATGTTCCACATCATGTTGGGATAGTCAAAGCTTAATCCACCTCCCTTTATTCTAGGTTTTTTTATTGTATGATTGAGTATCTTTGTTGTTGTTGCATACATAAGTGTCTTGAATGTCTACTTTAGTGTGAGTTTGACACAGGGTCATACTATCACTAAAGTGGGGGCTAGATGTAGTGTAGGAAAAAGTATCCATTTTTCACACTTAATTTGGGAATAATTAATGATAAAAAGTACTAAATTATGCCTTAATTTAGTGTTGTAATATGTATTTTACATATTCACATTAAGTTTAGGGCCTTATTAAATTAAATGGAATTAATTGTGCCTTATTTTTCATGTTGTAAGGCATACCTTTACACTTTCATACTAATATAGGGCTTTATTAATTAATTGAGGTTAATTATGCCTTAATTGGCCCCTTTAATTCAAATCCAAGCCTAATTAATTGCAATTTACAAAGGTTAAAACCTGACATTCATCAATTCCATAACATAGCACTTAACATTGGAGAATGTGTGTCCTAGGTAAGTGACCTAGGACCCATTCACCCAAGGGCGAATGGGTCCTCACTTAGGCCTAGGACCTAAATTTGAAATATTTTTTTGGTGGTATATCAATGATTTCTAATGTTTATTCACATGTTAGCTTGTGTTATTTGAATTTTGGGAATTAATGTTAACATATGTATAAATAAGAGGTCATTTTACTATGTTTCATCTTGGAATTTTTATGTGAATTCATGAGATCAAGCTAGAGAATTATCAAGAGCATTTCAAGAGGATATTTAGTGAAGATTTATTGCAGAAATCAAGATCCCATTATCATGTCAAATTATTCTTACAACTTGCATGTTATTTGAGCTACTATGTTGATGTAGTGTTCAAGATCCATTCAAGCATTCAAAGGAATTGTTTCAAGTCAAGTTTCAAGATCAAGATCCACAACAATTAAAGCCATTTCATATAGGTTGTAGATCCATATTCCAAGACTCAAAAAATGGTTTGGTGAGTTCTGACACTTCTTGGTCATTCATCATTCCTTCATGTTATTTCATTTCATTATAGGGTTTAATTAACAAAAAGGGGTTTGACCAAGGCAAACCCCCATTCACTTAATAAGAAAACATTTTTCTCTCTTGATGTGTGTTTGCAGATTTTAGTTGGAAGATATATTGAAGAGAAATTGAAAAGGTATCAAAGTTGCATTTGTTGTCACCATTCTTGCAATTTCATAGAAACTGAACTATAGGATTTATTTCTGAAGTTCCAACTATGAGATTTGAGAATATAGGAGTGTAGATACAGCAAAAAAAAACCCATAAACAAATTTTTAGAAGCCCTATCTAGGACTCATTTTCCATATAGGGTGAATGAGTCCTTAGTAAGCTTTGAAAAAGCACTTTTGGTGACTGGTACACATCACTTTCCCATTCTTAGATCTACAATTTGACTTCTAGTTCCATCAGAATTGAGCTTAATCTTCTAGATGCACTTCATAGATTGTAATTTGGAGTTGTTTTGCTATTTTTTTGTTTTTCTATTTTTAATCAGGATCCTAAACCAAGGAAACACATTGCTTAATGAGAAGTGCTATGTTAAGGCATTAATGAATGTTGGGTTTCCTCTTCAAAGAACGTAATTAAATAGGCTTGGAAAATGAATTAAAGGGGCAATTAAGGCACAATTAAGCTCAATTAATTAAAGGATCCCTAAATAAGTGTGAAGTTGTAAATAAATACATTTTACAACACTAAATTAAGGCACAATTAGTTCCAATTTAACTAGAAGGGACCAAACAAGTGTGAAAATGTAAATAGATACAATTTCTACACTACATATCCTTTAATGATAGTGGCTATCATCAAAAAGTTTTGGATTAGGCATAATCTCATTGTTAATGGTTCAACACTCAATCTTTGTAATGTGAATCTTTGGATAAAATATTAGTATACAAGACTAAAATTAAACCCGACCCTTTTTCTATCTATGGTTTTGATATTGTGGGAAATCAATTGCTTGATGTGATAACATTGCTCGTAAGGTTGGTAAGGTTACATTATAAACTCCTATCAATGTCATGCCTCATGATATTTCATATAATATTCTCTTAGGTAGACCATGGATTCATGAAATGAATGCAGTCCCTTCAACATTACATTGCCTACTAGAATACACTTACAACAATAAGGTTTACATGATAAAATTTGATCCAAAATACAAGAAGTTGAAGAAGCATGAGGCAAAGTTAGTAAACAAAAAGGACACAGTGAATAGGCTACAGATGGAAATCAAGGGCAAGGATTTCGAAATGGCTCACATAAGACATATACAAGATCAACAAGGGGAAGTGACTAAGTTGCTTGAAGAGGCACAAAATAAACATATTTAGCTTTACAATGAGATTGAAAAGCTAAGAGTTGAGCTTGTTGCTGAATTCCAGACACACACAGAGTACCAACATATACAAGAAAACATGCAGAAGGAATTGGATAGCATCCAATCTCAGGCTTTAGACAATCTAAAAAAGGCCCAAGTGGAAATGGAGAGGGAAAAGCAAGAGAAGCAAGAAATCAAGTCCGTTTTATAGACTCGTGATCAAGAGGTCAGAAGGTTGATCTTTGAACTAACAAACACCTTCCAGGAGAAAAAATAGATTGAAGAAAATATGAAAGAAAGGGAATTTCACTTTCATCACGAATTGGCTGCGATGCAAGGATCTGAGACTCTTCCGATATTGAAAAGATTAATATCTATGCATTGGGAAAGAATCATGGTTGTAGTCATTGCTTTAAAGCTAGTCTCATAGTTTCTAAGGGATGCTCAAGAATTAAACAAAAAGTTGGCCCGATGGCCAACCAAATTCTACAAATTTATGCTCCCCAAGCCATGAAATCAGAAAATATTATTTCCATATTATGCAAGGCCACTAAAGATGTTTTAAGGGATGCAGGGATTCTTGATCGAAGGGCTTACTTGAGAAAGGAAAGTGAATTCATCAACTACCATAAGGTCATGTAAAAAGGCAAGGAGCATCAGGCAATGTTAAATAAGAAGGTTAATGAGATAAAAAAGGAGTTCAATGTTCTACTCGACTCTAGATTACCCATCATTTTCTTTCCAGATGGAGTGTGGTCAATCAAGAAGAATATGGACGTAATCAAATAGAAGTCCCAAGCTTCCATAGTACTCCCAGGTTTAAGCCTTGGAGTCACCAAAAAAGTAACCCTTCCACTTTTTCTGACTTGTTTGGGCCCTCGTGATTTTGGCTTAATGTTGTCTTGATTTAGTGTTGCAATGTGGATAACACATTCACATTAGGTCTTGGGCCCTTGTGAACTAATGGGATTTTAATGGTTCCTTGCAAAAGTGTTGTGAAGTGTTGTAACATACTTTCACACTTTTCTATGGTTTTATCAAATACTTGTTAAACATTTTAATTATAATCAACTTTAATCTTTCCTTATTTGGAGTGTTGTAAAGTGTTGTAACACACTTTCACATTCCTCTAGGCTTGTTATTAATAATTGGTATTTCTTATGCTTTAATTGTCCCTATTTTGCATCGACAAGCCTCATTTATTACATCTTTTTTGAGGATAATCCTAACACCACTTAGTAACCAATCATAATGTAGGTGTTCCTAGCTTGTGTGGCCCAAATTTATTGTTTGGGACTCATTCCCCACCTTCATAAAATGAGTTCCACCTAGGTATTTTTGGCCCCAATGCAAGTTTCACACATTTCTAGGCATTTTTCATTTTTGGTCCCATACATTATGTGTGATGGGGCTCATTCACCACCTTGGGAAAATGAGTCCTATGTGACCAAAATTCAAATTTAAATCAAATTTCTAGTGGGATTTTATTATCCCATATCTAATGTCGGCTTGTAGTGTTGTAATTTTTGGAATTCTTACATAATTGAGTATAAGTACAAGGTTCTTTCACTCATATTCTCACCTAGCAAATTTACAAGCATTCAAGAGTTCTCAAGAGCATTTAAGCATTCACAAGAGCATTCAAGGCATTTCAAGGGAAGACTATCAAACATTCAAGAGCATTCTTTAAGTGCCAATCATCATGTCAAAGATTGTATTCTTCATGTTTGTTATTGTGCTAACATTTGTGATGTAGAGTTCATGATCCAAGGAAGTGTTTCAAGCAAGATCCATCTCCTTCAAGCTAGAGTCAAGAACTGCATCCCTTGCAACCATTTCAAGCATCATTTTAGCACCTTATAGATAGGGTTTGGTGAGTTGCAACATTATCTTTTGTTCATTCATCATGTTATCCTTTTATATTTGCTTTCATTTCAAGGTTTAATTACCAACAAGGTGTTTGACCAAGGAAAACCCCTATTCACTAACCCCCACAACATTTTTCCCTCTTCTTGTGTGTGATTTGTAGGGCTAGGATGCAGATTTACCAAGAAGCCAAGTTAGAGAAAAGTTTTCAAGTCCTCAAAATCCCCGAAGTTGTCATCAAGCCTTGGAGAAGCTTGGAGAAGGTCTACAGGTGGCATTTTGTAGTTTCTGATCTAGAAACCAGTCAAAAGGAGCAGAGCAGAGAAAGAGCAACAAAATCTAGTTCAAAATTTCCAAAAAATCAGAAGTGGATTGACTCACCACTATTGGAAAATGAGTCCCACTATATAGGCCTAATAGAGATTTTTACAAAGCTAGATACCGTTTTGGCTGAAATTTGTTCCTGCACATTTTCCTAGAAACTGGACTGATTCACCCAACTTGGTGAATGAGTCATAGTTAGCCTCAACAACATATTTTGTAGTGATCTAGACCTCCATTCTAGCTTCTCCAGTCTTCCAGGTGCACACTTTTAGTTTCATATCTTTCTATTACATTTTTATTCATCTTTTTAGGTCATCTTGCATATCAATCTATGTTTTCCAATTCATTGTCTTTTCCAAGTTAACACTTGGTGGTGAACTCCTCATTTGGTATCATTAAGTCTCTAGGACAACCCTATTGCAAGCTTTCAATCTCCTTTTCATTGAGATCTCTAGGCTTATCCTTGAGTGGAATCTCTTTCAAAGTGGGTATGAATCCACCATCAACAAAACCAAAAAATAATCCATTTTAGTAGGTTCCAAGCCTAACACCCACCATTGATGAAATAAAAAAGTAGATCCTTCCCATTTCTCAGCTCTTTTACTACATCGGGGATTTTCATCAAGGTGGGGGGGTGTTTCCTTTAAAGAAAACTTTGAGTTGTATCAAGCATACGAGATTCTTTGCACTCTCATCTTGACCATTGATTTTGATTGGGAGGTACAACATTCTACCTTCCTCAAGCTCTAGGAGTTTCCATAGCTCTAGTTTCATTCCTTCATGAGTGAAGGCCCCCTATGAGTCGCTAGAACTGTGAAGCAAATTTTCCTCTTAATTTTTTTGGTTTTTGGCTCTTACATTTTTCAGCTTTGGGATAGATTCATGTTTAAAGTAAAATATTGTTCCAAAAGGTGCACAAAATGCCACATGCTGGTTGTGTAGCTTTTGTTAATCATCTTACTTTTGAGAGTGACCCAGGGTACTTGTCAATTGTTGGCAACTCAAGGGCAGACAACTGAAAGGGGGGGTGAATTAGTTGTCATAGAATCTCAAACTTATTCAACTTACTAACCTTAATTTTAGATCTGATCATTAATCATGAAAGCATAAATGAAAAACACTTTAGAAACACACATAACACCAAGATTTTTTACATGGAAACCCTATTTAGGGAAAAACCACGGTGGAGGTCAATCCACAAGATTATACCCTATTAAAAGTATAAGAAAATATAAATGGGGAATGCACATGCATTCAGGCACACTTCCTAGAGCTCACTACTCAAATACAATAAGGTTCACTGTCTAAGGAAGAAAAATTATCTTATAGAAAGATTCGGATGAAAACCATCCATATTTGAAATGAGAAAATAACATTTGTTAATGCCTGGTTATAGTTTCGGTTAAGCACATGAACACTTCTTCACTCTTCTTCACTCTCTACTCTACCTTCGAATGATCTAAACTTTATTATTTCATAGGACTCATACACTTCGCCTTTGCACCCACACTCGTGCCTTCAAATGATAAAAAAATCACTCTTATATATCCACAACAACAAATTACATCGTTATAAGTCAGCCACAAAAAGATAATAAAATAATTACAAATAGTCAACCCAAAACAAATAAAGATTATTCATGCGAATCAACCAAGGTTAGCCACAACATAGTGAAGACCAAAAACATCTCCAACATGAAAACACTTCAATTAATTTCTCCTCGAAGATCCACAACACGCTTCAACACCTTGTCAACCAAGAACATAAAAAACATGAACACGCAAGAGAAAATCTTGGATCATGAGCACAACAATCAATGCAGACATGCCACAAAGATAGAGAATGGACTAGAAACATCCACAAGCATCATGAAACACCAAAGAAGCATCTGCAACATCTCAACTTATTGAAATCATAAAATCTTCAATCAGGAACACTAACTGAAGTGACAAAAAAATTGTCATAATTAAAATCACCATAACTCGATCAACTCTTCATGCGGATCTTTGAAATTCAACGTGGATAAACTAGACATACTTAACAAGAAACCGTTTAGTCCACAAGCTCATAACAAAAATGTACTAAAAACACCAACATAAGGAACTTCGCTTCACCACTGACAACCTATAACGCTTCTTATTACAATTTTCTCAATATCCTTGGCATATACAACTTCTAATGCAACAATGTTAATAGTGTTGACATCAATGACAACCACATATCAGCAACACAACCACAACATCTAACAATCTCCCCCTTTGGCATTGATGGCAACACATGATGTGAAAAATACCATCAACACAACTATGCTTAGTCTTCCTTTAAGTTATGACTTTTCTTTCCTCAACTCTTCTCCAACATGAGGTTCTTCTCCCCCAAAATTTTTTTCACATTACTCTTCTCCCCCTTTGAAATCAATGACAAAGATCTCTTCAATACAAGCTCTGAACCACATATCTGAACTTCTGAACATCTGACTACTCCCCTTTAGTAGGAGCCACCACAACATCAATCCGGATCAGAATATGATCATGAAATGCACAAATTGATGTAATGCAATGCATCCTTAGTTTTGATTAGGAGGGGTAATCACCCCTAACTTCCCTCTAAGATACTCAAAAGTTTCCTTAGGCAATGGCTTTGTAAAGATATCTACAATCTGCTCCTTAGTAGGCACATACTCCAATCTAACTTCCTTTTCACTTACCTTCTCTCTCAAAAAGTGAAATTTTATAGATATATGCTTGGTCTTTGAATGTAGCACCAAATTATTAGAAATGTTAATAACACTTGAGTTATCACAAAATATAACAATAGGCTCATCATACACAAATCTGATATCCTTCAACATCTATTTCATCCAGAGTACTTGAGTACAATTATTAACACCAACAATGTATTATGCCTTTGCAGTAGATAAAGAAATAGCATTATGCTTCTTACTCAACCATAAAATTAGCTTCTTTCCCAAGAAAACTACTCCACCAATAGAACTTTTCTTGTCATTCACATTTCCTACCCAATCAACATTAGTAAAGGCACTCAAAGTAAGATCATCATCTTTAGGATACCATAAACCAAAATCAACTGTCCCTTTCAAGTATGGGTGATCCCACAAAGTTGGTTTACAATTTCTGGGAGATTCCAATTTTTGCTGAAATCACATATTTTTAGAAAATATAATGATTTAAGCCTTAAAAGTTCTATTTAAAGTATTCCAATTGAAGAGGGTTTTATCAAACTACCTTAGATCAAACCCTCTTGGATAGAACCCTGCTAGTTTTAAACCAAACCTATAACAAAGTCTCCTTTACACCTATCAAAATGCTGATTAAAAACCACTTTTGATTTAAATTTTGGGGGATCAAATGAATTCATTTAAAATTTATTTTTTGTAAGTATGTAGTCCTTATTATAAGCTTCCCAAAAAGTATAATTTTAAATAAATTTAATTTTATTATTATATTTATTTTTTATTTCTTGTGAATGTAGGTTTTTCACTGAAAATCAAGCTCTTTGTTCTACACATGTGGAAAAATTGAAGATTATCAAAAAAAATTGAAAAACATGAGTGCACCAGATATTGAAGTCCTTGATCCACACAAAAAAAATTGAATTTTGATACATACAAAAAAGGTTATGTGTTATACAGTCCGCCTATGTCTGAATTGTAATTGGTTTGACTTTGAAACTTGATTAAGGAAAAAATATTCAATAAAACACTATGAAACCAATTGGAAGCACTATATATCGTAGTTACAAATATAAATTCAAAAAAAATAGAATTTTATCCTTCATGGAAAAAATGTTATGTGTTATACGATGAGCGTCACTCCTTAAAAATGGTGTTTACTGAAGAAAAAAAACTAGTTTTTGAAGGAGATGGAAAAAGAAGTGCAATTTGATTCCAAAGATTTTGAAAAAAAAAATATTTAGAATCTACAGACAAAATTTCAAAAATCACGAGTTTGCATCATCTTCAAATTCCTCACGATTGAGCCGCTATAGGTGCCTGAAAGTGAAGATTTAGTTAGAAAAAATCAGTTTAGTGTCCAGTTTGGCCAAAAATTGTAAACCAGTATTGTGGGATTACCTGTATCTGAAAATTCTCTTCATAGTAGTCACATGAGATTCTTTAGGATCAGCTTGAAATCTAGAAACAATACATAAAGTATTCATGATATCAGGCCTAGTTTGAGTCAAATAAAGCAATCCACCAATCATTGATCTATATCTTGTCTGATTTGCTTTCAGAGAATCATTATCCATTGTCAACTTGCATCCGGTCACCATGGGTGTACCAACAGGCTTTGAATCCTCCATACCAAATTTCTTTAGCAATTCCTTCACATACTTTGACAGAGATATAAAAATCCATTTATCTAACTAACTAATTTGCAATCCCAAGAAAAATTTCATCTCTCTAATCATTGACATTTCAAATTAATTTTGCATCTCATTAGCAAACTTCATGCAAAAGCTATCATCTTCTCCAAATATGATATCATCAACAAAAACTTCCATAATCAAGTCTTTATCATCATTCTTGAAATACAAATGGCATACCATGCTCTAGGGAATTGCTTAAGACCATACAATGCTTTCTTTAATCAACAGACCATATCTTCCTAATCAGTCAATTGGAATCCATCAGGTTGCTCAAAATATACCTCTTCTTCCAATTCGCCATTTAGAAAAGAAGACTTGGCATCCATTTGATAAACCTTGTAGTCTTTATAAGCAACATAAGCAAGAAACAATCTCACAGCTTCAATTCTAGCAATAGGGGCAAAGGTTTCTTGAAAATCAATACCTTCCATTTGAGAATACCCCTTACAAACCAGTCTTGCTTTGTTTCTAACCACTTCACCTTGATCATTCAGTTTTTTTCTAAAGACCCATTTAGTTCCAATTACATTCTTATCCTTAGGTCTGGGAACAAGAATCCATGTATCATTCTTCTCAATTTGATGTAGCTCCTCTTTCATTGCTTCAACCCAGTGCTCATATTTGCATGCTTCATTCACATTGTTAGGCTCAGTCTTTGAAATCAAACAATATTTTTCTAAAACTTTTCTCCTATTTTGGACACCTTTGTTCTTATCACCTATGATCTAATTCTCTAAATGATTCAATCTCACATGTTAGGAATTGTATGTAGAAGATATCAATTAAATGCAAATAAAGGTTAAACAAAGAAATGAAAAACATAGAATTAATAACAACAAGAGACAATATTTAACATGTTTCACCCAAACATGGGCTACGTCCACCAATAGAGAGTCCAATATTATTATCCAGTAAATCAAACCAATTACAACCAGTAATCCTTGAACTTAATACCGTTGCAAATGCTACAATACAATGTCAACAGAAACCCCAACCCTTAGCCTTTTATCAAGACTTATGTCAGTTACAAAATTAGGGTTTTTTATGTCAACCTGGACCCCACAAGGGGTGATGTCCCTTGACCACATCTTGGGGGCATTGCCCCCGAACCCCCGTTAAATAATTTGGGGGGAAACCACACTGATAAAAGTGGGGAAAATTTAACCTCTAAGTCTGATTAGGCTCCATATACCAACATCACATACCTCAAAGTCATCCTAGAATGTTCTTCAACTTCAGGCTCTTCTGATCTCTCTTCTGTTCTTCCATCAGTTTCTCCTTCTTCTTGATTTTCTTGACTCAGTTGAATGATTTGAACTTGACTTGTAGTTTGACCTTGCTTTCCTTTGATTGTACTGTCATTTTGATCATCAGACTTATATCCACAGGTTCTGGATACTATGCCTTCATCAACCTTAACATTTTCACTTTCAACCATTTTCTTCAATATTTTTTTGTAACACCAGTAGGCCTTAATTTTAGTAGGGTAACCCAGAAAGATTTCCTCATCACTCCTAGCATCAAAATTTCCTATATCTTCATCTCTTTTGATATAACACTTGCTTCCAAATATTTTGAAATATCTAATAGTAGGATTTTGACCAATCCATAGTTCAAAAGGAGTCTTACCAATATCACCTTTGATTTGTACCCAGTTAAGTGTGTACACAATAGTACTCACAACTTCTCTCCAATAGATATGAGGAACATTTCCTTCCAACATCATGGTTATAGCCGCATCTAGAACTATTATGTTCTTCCTTTCCACAACTCCATTATGTTGAGGTGTCCATGGTGCAGATAATTGTCTCTTTATTCTATGCTCTTCACAAAAATAATTAAACTCACCGAAAGTGAATTCGCCAACTCTATCTGATCTTAGACACTTAATCTTCAAATCAGTCTATGTCTCAACCATAGCCTTACAGATATTGAACTTTTCCAGAGTTTCAAACTTCTCTCTTAAGAAATTAGCCCACATCATCCTTGAATAATCATCAATAAGCAACATGAAGTATCTGTAACCTTGCAAACTTCTAGTTCTAGCAAGACCAGATAAATCAGTATGCACAAGTTCCAACAATTCATTTGAATTTTTTTGTTTACTTCGAAATGAAATGCTTGTTTTCTTTGCATATGGCATTAGTAGGTTTCATCAGCTTAGGAAGATCTCTCACAGCCTTAGTGGCACTTATATTTACAATGTTATCAAAGTTAACATGACATATTCTCCTGTGCCATAATCAACTCTCATCAACTTGAGCAATCAAACAACTTTTACTAGTAGCATTCAAATGAAATATATTACCTTTTATTTGTGTACTTGATGCAATCACATTTCCAGAATTTCCCAATATTTTGCACTTACCATCCATTAACTAAAGATTGTAACACTTATCAACCATTTGACCAACACTCAAAAGATTATGCTTCAAACTTTTATCTCCTGTCATATGATGAGAACAACCATTGTTAATTACCCATTCATCTTTCTCTTCAACTTGAGCAGCTAGGGATTTCTCCACATTTGTATAGCTAGCAGATTTAGTCGACACAGGATTATTTTCCTTGATAGCAATAAACACAAATTCATCTTCACTTGTGTTTCCTTTGTTAGATTCATCATCTATTACACCTTCATCAACAACATAGTAACACTTCTTTTGGAATTTAGGTTTGTTAAATCTTGGCTTGGAAACTCTCTTAGAACACCTTGATGCAAAATGACCTATCTTATTGCAAGAGAAACATTTAATAGGCAACTTTCCCTTATATTTACCTTGTCCTCTAGCTTCTCTTTTCACAATCAATGCTTCAATTTCTTCAAGCTCTCTTTCTTCTTCATCTAGCTATTTCATTTCATCATCATACTTGAATGTCTTTCTTGATGAACTTTCACCCAGATCATATCTCTATCTATCTCTTCTAGAAGTAGTAGCCTTAAATGTAGATTCAACCTTAGGAAGGGCATCACCAAATTCACTCAACTCAAAAGCAGTAAGCTTACCAATCAACATATCTCTAGTAACATTTGTCATAGTTCAGAGCTCTTCAATAGCACTATCCTTGACTTTGTAAGAATCAAGAAAAGATCTAAGCACTTTAGCAGCAATCTCTAATTTGTCTATCTATCCACCAACACATCTAATACCACACACATCTGATACCACACACAAGTTCATTTACTCTTTGCATGAAAGTAGTAACATTTTCATCATCACCCATTTTCAACTTTTTATATTTTCCTTTCAGACTTTGTAGCTTAGCAATCTTCACATTTGCATCACCTTCATACAAGGTCTCCAACTTCTTCCATATCTCATAAGCAGTCTTCACATCCATCACATTTGTCATCTTAGTATTATTCAAAGCACTCAACAACACCTCCTTAGCCCTAATATTACTTTCAACATCCCCAATCTTAGCAGAAGTAGTAGGACCATTCTATGGAATAACATATATATTTTTTGTAATGCTCTAGTAGGGTTCACCAATGCATCTCAAATGGCACTCCATTCGAGCTTTCCACAAAGAATAATGTGTTCCATCAAATCTAGGGCTATGCTTCTTATAAGTCACCATCCTGGATCACCTCAAGTTGTTAAACTTCTTCCAAGGAACCACAAGCTCTGATACCAATTCTTGGAAACTCAAGGGAAGACAACTGAGAGGGGGAGGGTGAATTAGTTGTTACAGAATCTCAAACTTATTCAACTTATTAACCTTAATTTCAGATATGATCATTAATCATGAAAGCATAAATGAAAAACACTTCAAAAACACACATAACACCAAGATTTTTTATGTGGAAACCCTGTTAGGGGAAAAACCACGGTGGAGGTCAATCCACAAGATTATACCCTATTAAAAGTATAAGAAAATAGAAATGGGGAATGCATATGCTTTTAGGTAGACTTCCTAGAGCTCACTGCTCAAATACAACAAGGCTCACTACCCAAGGAAGACGCACTGTCTTACAGAAAGATTCAGATTAAAACCATTTAGATTTGAACTAAGAAAATAGCATTTGCTAATGCCTGGTTACAATTTCGATTAAGCACATGAACACTTCTTCACTCCTCTTCACTCCCTGCTCTACCTTTGAATGATATGAAATTTATTCACACACAGGACTCATACACTTCACATTCATACCCATAATCATGCCTTCAAATTATAAAACAATCGCTCTTATATATCTGCAACAAGAAATTACATCGCTATAAGTCAGCCACAAAAAGATAATAAAATAATTACAAACAATCGACCCCAAAAAAAAAAGATTATTCATATGAATCAACCAAGGTCGGCCACAACATAGTGAAGACTGAAAATAACATCTCCAACATGAAAACACATCAATTAATTTCTCCTTGAAGATCCACAACACACTTCAACACCTTGTCGACCAAGAACATGATAAACATGAACAAGCAAGATAAACTATCAGATCATGAGTACAACGATCAATGTGGACATGCCACAAAGATAGAGAATGAACTAGAAATATCCACAAGCATCATGAAACACCAGAGAAGCATCCACAACAACTAAACTTACTAAAATCACAAAATATTCAATCAGGAACACTAACTGAAGTTACCCAAAAATTATCAAAATGAAAATCACCATAACTCGATCAAATCTTCATGCGGATCTCTTAAATTCAACGTGGATAAACTAGACATACTCAACAAGAAACCCTTTAGTCCATAACCTTAGAACAACAATGTACTGAACACACCAATAGAAAGAACTTCGCTTCACCACTGACAACCTGTAGCACTTCTTATTACAATTTTCTCAAGATGCTCGACATATACAAATTCTAATGCAACAATGCTAATAGTGTTGACATCAATGACAACCACATATCAAGAACACAACCACAACATCAAACATCAACTCGAAAGGAATTTTCTCTAAAGCCATTTTCATGAATTTGAGGTTCTCTGCCCACTCAAAACATCATCTCTTCACTTCAGGAAAGTTATGCTTTTATGGAGTGACCTCTTTGGTTGGATATTCAAGGAGCATGTTGGGTCTTCCTTTCTTTTGGGGTGGAACCTTTGAGTTGGTGCCATCAATCTATATGATTGATCGATCAAATTTTGCTAGGTTGTTTTCTAAAATTTGATTGCTATTTGGTTGCAATATTTGCTAAATGTCTAGGGACATTAATGAAGTAGTTGGGAATTAATAAGTAGGGATTTTTGTGATCTAATCAAGATCTATGATCAAATCATGGGTTATCAGGTGCAGGCATCTGGCAGTTTTTCTTTTTGGAATGATTGATGGCAATGTTCTCTTCTTCCAAGCTATAAATATGGGCCAATAGTAGAAGCAAAAAAGGTTTTAGTTTTTTTTTGGAAAAAGTATTTTCAAAAAAAGGAAGTTACTTCAAATACCTTTTCAAAGTAGTTAGATCTAGTTAGGGAATTTTTTATGTTTTCAGAAGTAGAAAGTTTTGCAAAATACTACTATTCTTTGGCATGTTATATTTTAACTCAAACTATCATCGGATTGGCATCTGACCTTTGTTTTTCAGCTTATTTGATATTGAAGTTTGATCCATTTACAAAAAATATTTGAAACTGTACATGTATGGCCTTTTCCAAGTTCCTTCTTTATGTTTGCTTCCATGTTAAAACATTGTGTTAAGTTTATTTTGATAGTTTAGGTAGCTAATTTTCATGCTTAAGCTTCTATGTTGAATAATAGTTTTCAAAAATCATATTATGTCTATTGAACTTCTCTATTTTCTTTAAAAGTTGTTATTTTCCATATCATTCCATAAAAAGAGAAAGGGTTTCTACAATTTATAGATATTTTTGTTAACTTGTAGAGTTTTCTTATGTTTGATCAGACCTTAATGAGTGCTTCTCGCAGGGAGATCTAAAAGACTACATTGTGCTTTTACTTAGCCTTTGTTGCTCATTCTCTTCCCAACAATTAAGGGTTTGTGGCATTCTGTGTCCATTATATCATACATAGGAAATAATTTAAGGTTTGAAATGTTGTAAAATCTTTGGCGTATCCCCATTTTCATGTTTTATTTACATTTCCTTCTAACTTTTTCTCCCAACACAAAGAAGAGCCGACTTTCTATTAAAATCATAGAGGTATTCAGTGAGGCACAAATTGGTCCCCCAATCGTTGAATTTACCATAAGGTTGTCAAAGAGGCGCAAGCTTTGATGATCAATAGTTCTTTTTTGGGCACACTCGGTGGGATTGAAGTTTTTCAAACATCTGATTAGAAGTTAGAAATATTTCTTAAATTAGACCAAGAAAAGAGGCTAGAAATTTCATGCTCAAAATCCAAACAAGAGCATCCTCAAGGGGCCATTTTTAGTACCCCCAGTTACCTGCCTCGGTATCGAGGAGAAGAAGAATTATAGGTTCTATATCACCTATAAGGAGTAATAGGGAAAGAAGAAAAATCCCAAGATCTATTTTTATTGGCTCGTCTAGTTGCCTCCATTCCTAGAAATTTTACAACTTGGGATAGTGGTAGTCCGCTTCAACCACCTATGCCCCTAGATGTATGGCCTACCATACTTGCTAATGCCCTCAAGGCTATCACAAAAATTTTCAGAGAAGATTTCAAAACCCCCTCTGAACATCTCCAGGATATAGTAGAGGTATGCAAATTACATAACATAGTGGAGGAAAATATTGCTCTAAGGTTGTTGGCTGCATCTTTCAAAGGAAAAGCTCAAGATTGGTTTCAATCTCATGCTTCTGGTTCTATTCATTCTTGGGATCAACTCAGAGAGAACTTGTTTGAATGTTTCTTTCCAAAGGTAGATCATTCCTCGATGCTACATCAATTAATCAATATCAAAAGAGCCCCGCAAGGAGCCATGAGTGATTTCATCACCAGGTTCCACAAAACTTGGCAAATAATTCTTGTGAACACTAGGCCTCTAGTCGCGATGGGGTTCATGTTTTACCTAAAATATTTCATTTGAAATATTGTGGTCATGATAACCTCTAGGGGAGGAGATTTCTTACTCGATGCATATGACCTAGTTGTGCACATAGAAGAAAGTCTGATTGACACTGGGTAGCTTCCACCACAACCACCAATGCATTTATTTGCATAAATCTCTAACAGCCCCTAGGAAGAAATTACTCTAAATTCCCCCACTCCATAAGTGACCACATCGGCTACACCACAATCCATGTACGTATAGGCAAATGCGCAACAAAGCACATCAAGTTTCTCTTCATTAGTAGCTGGCATTAATGATAAGAAGAGTCTCATGCAGTCTTTTCTAATGAGCTAGTCCTCATCCAATGATAGCAAGTAGCACCTCTGAAGCAAGCCACTCAAACCTATCAAGTAGGAAGACCATCCTATCAATAGAACATGTACCAAGGAGCTTCAAGAAGAGGAGGTTAGCAAACGATGTCTACCAACTAGATAGTCCCAATTACTATGTTGCTTTAAGCTATCAAGAGCAGTCCAAGCAAGGATCTAGTACCAAGTCAGAAAAACTTAGCCAAAAAAGAAAAATGCATGGTGCTTCCCATGCAATGATAGCCATATGCCCTGAAATTGTTTGAGGGACAATCTACAGTACAAGATAGCAGAACAAAGAAACAAGGGCATGTTCCCAAATACAGAGGAATATCAGTCTCTTGAAATGGAGAATGCCCCCTTTAGAGTGCAAATGCAAGAAATGTCTTTAGAACAAGAGATGGATATCACACTAGACTAGGAACTTTTCTCATGGATGGAGGAAGAGGATGCAGTATTCACAAATGATGCACCGATGACTAGTGCCCCACAAGTACAGTCAGACTACAACATGAGGTCTAAGAGGAGGCTCACTAGAGAGTATGTGCAACAAGTGCCACAATGTCTACAAGTCTAATCCACTCTACAGTCACAAGTTCCACCACAATCAGAAAATAAGACAAACAAGGCACCTATCCCATTCATGTCGAATCAGATCCTCCCAAAGATAAGAGAAATACCATTGTTCAAACTAAAGGCTCTTCCAGTTAGAATGCTCAATGTGGTGGAATAGTTGAAGAAGGCACCCACTAACATATCTCTATGGGATGTCATATCCATTCCTAAACAAAATAAATTGCTCTAGGAAGCATTAAAGAAGGAATAAAAAATACCGTAGATGGAGGCGTTTATGCCACAAGATCAAAATAGAGACAAAGGGCTCGCATGAGAGCCCCAATCTCTAAGAGTTGTAGCTTATGTGAACATCATGGAAAATACAAAAGAGAAGGAGTTAAGAAATCCAAATCCTAGGCCTTTCTTCTTAACACTTATTGTGGGAGATAAGCTTTTGCATAATAACATGATTGATTCGGGAGCTAGTACAATCGTGATGTCTAAACAAGTGGTTGATGCCCTGAAACTCAAGTATGATCCTCTTGAGAAAGGATTCATGTAGTTATATGGGAATAAATTTTTGAACATAGGCCACATCAAGGATCTCATTTCCAAGCCAAATGGTCACACGAGTAGTTGCAATAGACATTCCCCCGATATTCAGGATGTATTTTTCAAGCGATTTCATGGCAAAGCTTGGTGGATATTTAGAGCTCGATTGGTCTCACCTAATATTATAGACCAAGCAGGGGGAAAAGATGAAGATTTTATCTAAATATTTGGATCTGGAACATATAGTAGGTAATACATTTATGTACTTTGAAGCAATGCATGCATCAATCTCACAAAGGGAGAAGATTGTGTAGAAATTTTGGAAGACGAGGAAGACACAAGTGATCAGACCCCCAAAGAAGAATTCCTTCTCAACCAATTCATTGACTCCAACCCATTCAAAAACTTCCATACTACCGGTTTAGGCACCTATGCGATCTTCAATGATGATCAAGTCTTCCCAAAGTTGGTAAAACAATGAGAAGAGCATAATGGTGTGGGAAAAAATAGTCTATGGACATTATATTTTAATGGCACCAAATGTAAAGTTGGTTCTAGAGTAGGTGTCTGACTAGTATCCCCGACAAATTCAGAAACCCCCAAGGCTTTTCGTTTCCAATTCCCATGCTCCAATAATGATGCATAATATGAAGCTCTATTTCATGGTTTGTTCCTTGCAGAATGGATAGGCATAAAGAAAATACAGGTGTTTAGAGATTCAGAGTTTGTTGTAAGCCAAATATGTGGGTAGGTAGTCACCAAAAAAATAAGAATGAAGTCATACAGACACAAGATATAGGATCTGATTGAGATTTTTGATTCTTTTAATATTTAGGTTATCCCACATTCCTAGAACAATGTTGTTGATTGGATGGCTTCAATTGGTGCATAATTTGAACCGATCTTCAATTCAGCAACAAAACAAAATGTAGTACAGATCATCATCTGATGGGAAATTCCTCACAGTGATTAGAACTTGCAAGTATTTGAGGATGATGATCAGATCACCACTATTTTTATAGAAATCATGAAAATCCTACAATTGTTCACAATCTAAAACCGGGCCCTCTGAAGGGCAAGTAATTTGGTTAAAATGTAATAAGCTTCCTCGAGGTTTAATCTCTCTTGAATTTTTTTTTGACTATGAGGATGCAATAAATGGAAAACAAAGTTTCACTGCCAACAAGAAAGACTATGAAGATCTCAATGTCAAAAATCAAAGAAAGTTAAAAGTCAGAAGGGACGTTCCACAGAAAGATAAAGAAAGAATAAAAGGTCTATGTTGTAGATACGATGGGGTTGTAGCTTGGACCTATGATGATCTTAGGGGATATGATCCAAGTATAATTTAGCATAATATTGACTTGGCCAAAGTTTCAAATCCCATCCGACAAAGAAAAAGGTTGGTCAATCCAAAGATTGAAGCATTGGTGGCACAAGAGCTCACCAAATTAATCAAATCAAGGATTATAAACCCAATTAAACATTCTAATTGGGCGTCTAATTTGGTACCAATTCATAAAAATAATGGTGATATTTGGATTTGTGCGGATTTCAAAGATTTGAATAAAGCCTCATTGAAAATCACTACCATTTTCCATCAATGGAGCAGATCTTATAGACTATGGCTAGATCAGAAATATTCTCATTGCTCGATGATTTTTTAGGTTATAACCAAGTATATGTACAAGAAGGAGGCTAGCATAAAACAACATTCACTACTAAGTGGGGAACGTTTGTGTACTCAAAAATGACCTTCAAACTTCCAAACATTGGTGCAACTTTTCAGTGAGCAATGGATATCACTTTCACAAGTTTAATTAATCAAATTATTTTAATATATCTAGATGACCTAATGGTCTTTTCAAAATTGAAGAATGATCCTTTCGATCATCTAGAAAGGGTTTTTCAAAAATGCTAATAGTTCAAGATTTCCTTAAATCCTAGAAAATATGTTTATGGAGTGCCCTAGGGAAAGCTACTTGGTTTTGTGGAATCAAAGGAAAGAATAGCAATAGACCTTGAAAGGGTAAAATCCATAATAGAGTTACCTCAACCAGTAAATTAGAAAGGAATGCAGTCTTTTCTAAGAAAGATTAATTTTGTCAGCTGGTTCATTTTGGACTTCATAGGTATTGCAAGACCTATCATGTTGATGCTCAAAAAGATTCTAGTGTTCAAATGGAACCCCAAAGGCAAGTCGACTTCTGAATGAATAAAGGTAGCCATATCCATAGTCTTGGTGTTAGCTAACCCAAACTTCTCAAAATATTTTTTCTCTACATCTATAGTGGCCAACATAGCATAGCTTCAGTGCTCACTCAGAAGGATGAAGGAAATAGCAGAGAGCATCCCATCACATATCACTCTAGGAATCTCAAAGGGTATGAAGCCAGGTATAACTTTGTTGAGAAACATGATTTTTCTATTGTAAAAATCCTAAAGAAATTCTAACACCTCATATCGGCCAAAAGAATCACCATTCTCGTTGCACATCCTAGTGTTCGGGAGTATATCAGTAAGGGAAAAATAACTAAAAAGAGGGACAGCTAGATCACCAAGATCCTAGAATATGATGTGGATATTAAACCAAACAAGTTGGTTTGATGAAGGGGTTTATGTGAATATCTTGAAAAGGAATTGAACTCCATAGTGGAGGAAGAGACTGATCAGGTGTACACAAACTAGTTTGAATTAGGTGAGTCATTGGGGATGGATTGAATACAGTATATGCATAAGGGACAATAATTGACCAACATTCTACCTCACAAAAGGTGATACTACCAATTACAAAGCACTGTGTATGTACTAATTGAGGGTATCTTGTTTAAGAGGAATTATGATGGTGCCTTGCTCTGATCCTTAGATAAGCCACATGCGGAAAGAGTTTTGGATGAATTTCATAGAAGTCTTGAGGGTGGACATTTCTCTACCAGAACTACTACTTTGAAGATAATGTGAATAGGGTATTATTGGCCCTCCATGTTTTCTGAAGCACACCATCTAGTGCAGAAGTGTACTCAGTGCCAATTTTTTGTTGGCAAGCAAAAGAATTCTAACATGCCCCTAAGCCTAATTATAATTGAGGAACCCTTTTCTCAATGGGATTTAGATTTTGTCAAAATGATAAATCCCCTTTCTAGCACTGGCCATAAGTGGATACTTATGGCAACTAATTACTTCAAAAGGTTGATGGAGGTTGTCACCCTAAAAAATACTACTAAAGGTAAAATTATCAACTTTCTTGAGGAGCTGGTAGCAAGATTTGGTTCTCCAAAAACCATCATATCTGAAAATGCATGAGCTTTCATAGGATTTAGAATGTCATATTTCACTCTCAAATATGGGGTTTACCTTAAAACTTCATCGAATTACTATCCATAGGGAAATGGGCTAGCGAAGTCAACCAACAAAAACCTAATTAGGTTAATCAAGCACATCGGGTTAGAAAGAAAAAGGGAATGGCACAAGCACCTATGAGCTGCTCTATGGGATAATTGGATTATCCCCAAACAAATTTTAAAGGCCTCTCCTTATGAATTAGTATATGGAAAAGAGGTGGTTTTACCTGTTTCTATAGAGATCCCTACCTGGCAACTTTTAAAAGTTTTGGAGGTTGAAGAAAGCAGTGAAATGGAAGTAAGGTTGGTGGAACTCCTGAACCTTGAGGAAAAGAGGGAAAGGCTTATGAGGCCATGATCGAGCATCAAAAAATAGTAAAATGATGGTTCGACAAAAAGACCTCCAACCAGATTTTAGGGAAGGAAGCTTGGTGCTAAAGTATGATGAGTGCACTACAAAACAAGGACAACATACAAAATTTGAAGAACTATGGAAGGGTCCCCTTCGTATTTATGCATGTAGGGGAAAGAATGTGTATTAAATAGAAGATATGGATGGTAACATTCTAGATATATCGGTAAATGGTATTCATCTAAAATTGTTCTATTAAAATGCACAGGTTCTTTTTAAAATTTTCATAGTTATGTACCATATAAATTTTTTGTAAAATACGATTTAGTTTTGTGAATAAAGCCATAAGAGTAATGCACGAAGAAGTAGAAAATTACAATATTATATTCACTAAAATAGTTTTACATTATAGTATGAGCCTGAGACTCTGAGAGAAGCTTGAAGCTTTCTCTAGAAAACCAAAAAGTGTTATACAATGAAAAGGAAAAAAGAAGAGGAAACAAGCAAAAAATAGTGAAATTCATAGCCTCCAGCCATCGCTAAGCAGTCAAAAGTGGCTCTTCATTGGGTTCTTCTTTGGTAGGTGAAAAGGTGGTCAAATGAGCACATGCAGGCTCGGCACACTAGGGACCTCAGTCCTCATTCCTGTGCCTATACACTAGAAATTCAAAGTGCTTTTTCTAATCTAGCCCAAAAATGTGTTCCACAGCAAACTCCCTCAGAAGGAAAGTAGCTATAGGCTAAGACAAAAAATGGTTCCTTTTAATGTCCATTGTACGAAAATCAGTAAGGAAGGGTATCCAGACCACGTCATCCCCATAATCAATGTGCTTGCAGAGGTCCATGGCATTCAGAATACCAACACTAGGGATGACCACTTGAACAATCTCACTGATGCATCCAAATATAGAGAATTGAACATGGTGTGACACGGCTCAATTATCCAAGGCTTATTGATGTCCAAGTCAAGTAGAGAAGCCACGAAGTGGGAGACAATGTTGGAGTTTCACTGTGGGTGGTTTTCATCCATGACATAGTCCTTATCAAGGACCCACTTGAACATAATGATAGTAAGGAGTTCATTCCTCCCTAACAAGCACTTAATTCAGTCGTAGGTTATTTCACCCATGGAGTATTATGACCTTCATGGAAGGAGCTGAATGGGAGTGCCTAGACCAGATGACATAGCAATGATAAAGGAGCTAAGTCTAGTGGAATGGGATACAACAGGAAAAGCTTGCTAAACTAAAAGAGCTATTTCAAATGAATATTACAATGAGGTGGCGTAGCTATTTATAGAAAAGGATGTGCCGACAAACCCAAACAATGGAAAATCCATTTGTCATCAGATGATAACAAGGTAAATATCAAAGTAATCGGATGGTGAGAGGTGGATTGTATGGAAAATATGTCATCATGCCTAGAGAAATAAATTTGGGAATTTGGAGTGAATGTTCACATATGTTGATTGTTGCAATGTGTCCATTTCCTTCATCAATGCTAGCTTGCTTATTTACGTGAAAAGACGTTGATTAATGCACTAATTCCTAACAAATTAAATTAGAATATCCTTTTGATGTACTTTATATAATTTAAAGAACACCTCACATGGATAAAATCATGCTTTGCAATGTATTAGGCTTATATGTGAAAGAGGTGGTAGGAAGAATGTACTAATTACATTCTCGTAGTGAATTTGGCATTCTCGAGGGATATGGATCCCCAATCCACACATATTGTCTCGATGGTAGCATTTAGTAGACCAGTGGTAATGACAATTCCTTAACTACATGTACATGAAAGAGGAATTAAATGCACCCAAAAGCAAAATTTTTCTAAGTAACAAGATACAAAGTGGTCATTTTTTCTAAGAAAGCTCTCTACAATTTTTTGATATAACAATGGCAGAAGCATCAACATCTGGTAGAAAGGCTGGAGCCTTGTCTAAAAGACTAGGTTATGCTAATATATTTGGGAGGAAATCATTCACAATTGCCCCTATGCTAGAGGAATGACATTTTTCCCATACCAAATCAATGCAAGCAGGGAACCATGTTAAGGAGGAAGTGTTGGATTTCGCAGACAACATTTTTGACCCAAAATTGGTGGCTAACTCTAAAATCCTTAGGGAAGGGGCATTACAATGAATGGTTAAATATGGGTCAGCTAAAGGTTTTTCTTCATGGCTTTGGAATTGCGGTTTTCCATAGTTCATGTTTCCCATCGTGCACCTATGTTTGGAGCTAGTGGATACATGTGCTAAAAGATTCAACAAAGAAATAGGGGTTATTAATGACAACAGGATAAAGGTTACAATTAGTCTAGAGCCCATCCAAGACATGTTGTATATCCCTACAACCTGGGGTGCCGAGAGCTTCAACCAAGAAGAAATGGAAGAGTTCTAGAGAACAAGAACTGGGCAACTACAATTTGATGAAGATGAAACAAAGAAAAGGTCAAAAAGAGATTAGTTTCTCTTCCCTCTGGTGCACAAAAAATTCAAACAAGATACACAATCTCTTTTTTCAATGTTGGCCTATATTTTTAGTTTTGATGATGATGAATGGGTCCATTCTTTTCAAATGGGCTTTTCTTTCATGCTTAAGAAAGAAAAAATTCATAAGTATTTTGATTTTTCTGAGGCAATAGCTGAGGGGATGTAAGAACAATTGAGGACTTACAATACTGAATGTAAATTTAGGTATTCTTCTTTCTTGGTGTAAGGTAGAATTTTGTCTCCACTAGGGTTTAGGACCTAGGGCAACAATCTTCTATACTTCACATTCAAGGATGACCCTAGAGATCTCTCTACAAGAGTGGAATAGAGGCAAGAGATCTAACAATAGGGTATCCTAGGGTATGATTTTAGATTACAACAGGGGTTCACCACCAAGTTTAAACTTGGAAAATATATTGACATGCAAGATGAAATGCAAAACCTAGTTTGATGCAATGCTTCACTAAATGACTTAGAAATGCAAACAAATAGAATAGAAAACTATAAAACTGAAAGTTTGCACCTGGAAACTTGTTGGAGATGGAATGGAGCTCTGAAATCTTGAAAAACCTAATTTTCTAGCCTAGTGGGACTCATTCGCCATTCTGGGTGAATCAGTCCCAAATCTAGGTCTTTGCACATGATTAAGCTTTAGCCAAATGGGTATCCAAATCTATAAAGATCTCTAAAAAACTCATATAGTGGGGCTCATTCGCCACAACTCGGGGATAAGTCCCATTTTGTCGCGAAGTGTCCCAAGAGTAGAATCTTGAACTGAAACTTTGCAAGCCTCTAATGATGGATAAAATATGCACTTTCCCACTGATTTCATGCAAATTGGATGGATATTTTTCCCTAGATTTGAGTTTCCATGAGTCTTGACAACTTTTCATGACAATTTTGACAACATTGGCAACTTTGTCATTTTAATGCCTTTGAAGGCTTAAAATCCACTTTTCTTCAATCTACAAACCTGCAATCACACATTAAAGAGGGGAAAAATTGTTGATTATTAGGGAATACGATTTTTCCTTGGTTGAAACCCTTTTAGGTAATTAAACCAAATTATGAAATAAGATAATGAAGCATGAAACATGAAATAATGCAATTAGAAATTGTCCATGATGATGGATCTTGAATTGCTACAACAATTGATGAAGAATTCTGCTCTTGAAAGTATTTGAATGCTTTTGAAGACACTTGAATGCTCTTGTGAACTCAACTTGCTATTAAGAATGTTCTCACAAAATTATAAGGTGAAAATAAACAAAAGAACCTTGTATTTATACTTAATTATACAAGAATTCCTGAAATTACAACACTACAAGCCAACATCAGATCTAGGAGAATAATATCCCGCCAGAAATTTGATTTAAATTTGAATTTTGGTCACACGAGGCTCATTTTCCCAACGTGGAAAATGAGTCCCATCTAGCATAATGTATAGGATCAAAAATCAAAAGTGCTTAGAAAGTTGTAAAAATAGGTTTGGGACCCAAAAATCTAGGTGAGACTCATTCTCCCAAGGTGGTAAATGAGTCCCAGATCACTAAATCTGGGTCACACAAGCTAGAAAACACCTAAATTATGATTGGTTACTAATTTTTGTTGGGATTTCCCTTGAAAAGATGCAATAAATGAGGCTTGTGGATGGAAAATAGTGCCAATTAAAGCATAAGAAAGCCCAATTATTAATGAAAAGCCTAGAGGAATATGAAATTATGTTACAACACTTTACAACACTGATTATTTTTGGTTTGTGGATTATTTCATGAGACCAGTACTTCTAGACTTATTCCTGAGCCCTCCAAGGAATTTTTCTCTTAATGTCTTCCAATGGATAAAAGGCTTGCAGCTACCAGTGGATTACTTCTTGGGTGATGATTTCAATTTTATCAGATTCCATAGTTTTTTCAAGGAACCTTTCAGGCTCCCTAAATTTGTAATGGATAGAGTTTTCTCCTTGGAGGCATGTCATTAGGAAACCATTTCTGACAACACTTATGGCATCAAAAGGCACAAAACCACACTCTCTATGACTCCCCTCATTATTGCCAATATTCAGGTAACTTTGGTAAAGTAGAAGGCATAGGAGGTGCTTACTAACAAGTTTGCATACTTGGGCCTAGTTCTCATTTGTGACAAATGGGATTACAACTTGATAAGGCACCTCCCAACTTTGAGACATGAGAATCAAGAATATTTTGAGTCAAGAAAGAACTTGACCAAAGAAAGGCCAGAGCTATACATCGACTTGGCCCACATTCCAGATAAGCAACCACCATGTCTTGATTTCTACATCTAGAGTGTGGAGTAATAGAAGAGCCTCCTAATGGGAAAGTCCCTCGGTATGCAATTAAAATGTTTGGGGTGGTCAGAGAAAAAGAAAGTAAATTTCTAGAGGTTTCGATAGGAAATGAGGTGCCTCAATGCCATGTATGGAGATCTTCGGCCACATGATCAAAGGTTTGATGAGATTTACGACAAATAGGTTGATACGAATGGTAGTAATCCTAAGACCAATCATGAGGTGGAACCAAATGAGCTTCTGCTCTAAGATCTTAGCACAAGGATTCATAGGTCGCATGCTCCACTAGTGCCTGAAGTAAAGAAAAAATAAATTGGCAGTCCCCAAAGACTTTTGTCATGGTTACCGAAGGCTAGGTTTCAATGGGATCAATTACTAAAGGATTGGAGTCTAACAGTTCTGATCATACAAAGAAGAGACGAGTCCAAGACCCAGGCAGGCCTAGTGCACCAGTTAGAGAAGAAAAAGTGGAGTCTACTCTGCAAGGATTTTTGACTGCAAAGGCCCAAATAAGTTTTTCTCCCTCTCTTCTTTATGCCTTTACATCTCTAGTTACTCCTCTGCCCCTATCTATGGAAAAGGGTCCTCCATCCATGGATTCTGATCTTTTCATCCTGAATGAACCCCTAGCCATTTTCTATAGTCAACCTTGTGAAGTAACCTCGAACATCGAACAAGCACCGTTCACTTCGGCCACGATTGATTCTTTCATTGCCCTATCAAGGGCCCCCATTGAAAAAGTTGAAATATTCATGTTTCCAATTTCTCCAAGCCCATCTGATCCTTAGCAAACATCTCCCTTTCCACTTGTTTCCCTTTTTACTTTGATGGGTATTCCCCCTACTCAATCTCTATATGGTATCCTATTGTTTTCTATGATAATGCTACCCTTTTCCTCTCTGCAATCCCATATAGCTGATACTTCTCCTTTTTTCACCCTATTCAGTCTCCCTCCAAGTGCCTCCATTATCACACAAAGCATTGACACCCCACAGAGTCTCCAAGATCATTTCAATGAAACAAAGTAGGCTCGATAGGCTAGAAAACAAAAGTTGGAGATAAAAGTCATTGCACAACCAACTACTAAGAAGATTAAGGCTTGTTTCAATGAGAAGCATAATTCTTTGTTGATCACTACCATTAAGTCATTCATATCCAAGCCCAAAGGAAAAATGTAGATGGAAGATTATGACATTAGAGCAATGGGTCTAGATTTAAGTGAAACTTGCCCATGTGACAAGGTGGTTCTGGCTAAGGCCACTCAAAAAGTGGTCTACACTGATTATGAGATGTTGGACAAGAATTTGAAGAAGCGTGAGGTAGAGTTGGTAAACATAAAGGACATGATGAACAAGCTACAGATGGAAATCAAGGGCAAGGATGTCAAAATGTCTCACATAAGATAGATACATGATTAGTAAGGGGAAGCAACTAAGTTTCTTAAAGAGGCACAAAATGAACAGATTTAGCTTTACGCTAAGATTGAAAAGCTAAGAGTTGAGTTTATTGTTGAATGCCAGACACACAGAGAGTACCAACATATACAAGAAAAGATGTAGAAGGAATTAGACAATGTCCGATCTCAAGCTTCTAGCAATCTACAAATGGCCTAGGTAGAAATAGAGAGGGAAAAGAAAGAGAAGCAGGAGATTGAGTCTATTTTATAGACTCATGATCAAGATGTCAGAAGGTTGAGATCTGAACTAACAAACGCCCTCCAAGAGGAAAATCAAATGGAAGAAAATATGAAAGAAATGGAATCTCACTTTCATGAGGAATTGGTTGTAGTGCAAGGATCCAAGACTCTTTCAATATTGAAAAGATTAATATCTACGCATTGGGAAAGGATCATGGCCATAGTCATTGCTTTAAATCCATTCTTGCAGTTTCTAAGGGATGCTCAGGAATTAAATGAAAAATTTGGCCTAATGGCCAACCAAATTCTACAAATTTATGCTCCTTGAGCAACAATATCAAAAATTCTTATTTCTAGATTATGAAAGGCCACTGAAGAGGTTTTAAGGGATGCAGGGATTCTTGATTGAAGGGCCACCTCGAGGAAGGCAAGAAAATTCATCAACTTACACAAGGTCGCATCAAAAGGCAATGAGCATCAGGAAGTGTTAAATAAGAAGGTTAATGAGATAAAAAAAGGAGTTCAATGTTCTACTCAACTTCGGATTACCCACCCTTTTCTCACCAGATGGAGGAGTGTTGTCAATCGATCAGATCATAGACACAATTAGAAAAAAGGGCCAAGCTTCCATAGTACTCCCACATTTAAGCCTGACTCCCACCATTGATGAAATCAAGAAGGAGATCCTTCCCCTTTCTCAACTCTATTACTACATCATGACTTTTTCATCAAGGTGGGCGGTGTTTCTTTTAAAGAAATCTTTGAGTTGGATCAAGCATACAAGATTCATCACACTCTCATCTAAAACACTGATTTGGATTGGGAGGTACAACATTCCACCTTCCTCAAACTCCAAGAGTTTCTAGAGCTCTAGGTTCATGCCTCTGCAAGCGAAGGCCCTCTGTGAGTCGCCAGAACTATGAAGAAAATTTTTCCTTTAATCTTTTTGGTTTTTGACTCTTACATTTTTTGGCTTTGAGATGGATCTATGTTTAAAGTAAAATATTGTTCCATAAGGTGCACAATATGCCACGTGGTGGCTTCACAGATTTTGTTTATCATCTTCCTTTCGAGAGTGAATCAGGGTATGTGTTAGCTCAACGAGAATTTTCTCTAAAGCTATTTTCATGAATCTATGGTTCTCGGCCCACTCAACACGTCATCTCTTCACTTTGGGCAGGTTATGATTTTATGGAGTAGCCTCTTTGGTTGGAGTTTTTTGGAGTGTGTTGGGTCTTCCTTGCTTTGCAGGTGGAACCTTCAAGTTGACGCCATCAATCTATATGATCAATAATCATATTTAGCCAAACTATTTTCTAAAATCTGATTACTATTTTATTGTAATCTTTGCTAAATGTCTAGGGACATTAATGAAGTACTTGGTAATTAATGAGCAAGGATTGTTGCGATCTAATCAAGATATACGATCGAATCATGGGCTATTAGGTGCAGGAATATGGTAGTTTTTTATTTTTAGAATGTGTATGAACTAAGATCCTAGTACCTGCAAAACACAACAAACACATTAGAAGATTCAAATGCAAGTTAAGATCAAATTTCCCCATAAAATCCATTAACAATGCTCAAAATAGGATTAGAAACAAGAACACGATGAAAACACAAAGAGATAGATTAAATCCTATATAAAAAAATGCAAACTCTTGATTTTATGGGGGAGTTGGTGCCAATTTGATGTGGAAATTGGCCCTTTCCCAACTCCTATGCAAGATTTTGATGATTTCGTGATGATTGGTCCACTTGGTGATTGCTTCAAATGAACTCCATGGAGAAAACCAGCAATAACCTAACTATGCCTTGATGAAATTGATGAAAATTATAATGCTTGAGGATGCAAATGATCAGAGTAAGTTTGCTCAAATTGTAGATGATCAAATGAGGAGAGAAGCCTCTTATTTATAGAATGACAAGTTGGAGAAATGCCCAAAATGGAGCAATGTGGGACTACCTTTCAACCAATGGCAAGATGCCACTTGTCAAGAGATGAGTGGATGAAGGATGTGCATATTTTAATGAATGTGCCTATAAATGCATATATTTGAAATTTGAAAATGGTGAAATGATAAGGTGGATGAAGAGTCAAATGGAGTAATGGCCACTTGGCTCAATGCAAAAGGACTTATAAGATGAAATAAATGTCTTGTTGGAAGGACAAAGTCCACTTGGAAGAAATTCAAATTTGAAGGAATATTCCTCTATTATGTCATGTTGAGAGAAAATAGGGATTTAGTAAATGAATTAAATCTATTTTCATGTGCAAGTGGAAAAAGCCAGAGGATGGGACATGGCTTAGAATTAAATTAATCAACGGTTAATTAATTTAATGAAGGATTAGATGATGTGACTAATTGATTTAGATTTATGGGTTGATTTAAATCAAAAGATGAGAAGAATATGATTTAGAGATTAATTAAATAAAGATTTTTTATTTATTTAATTAAAGGGAATGGTGATAGATTAAATCAAATAAGTATTTAATTTATTTAATTTAATAAGATGACTTTAGAGATTTAATCAAATAAAATGTATTATTTAATTAAACATAGATAATTAGATAAGATTGATTGATTTAATTAACAAGAGAGAATGACTTAATTAGATAAATGATTTATTTAATTAAGGGAGGAAAATTGATGAATTTAATCAAATAAGGGTATTCAATTAAATGGTGAGACTGAGGGATGATTAAGGATGAAATGGTGTTAGTAGTCAGGATCAGATGCATAACATCAATAAGTACATTTTATGTGTCTACATTTTTCCCCTCTTTGAAGCAATGCACTTGTTGTGTTGGTTCAAAGAATAAACTGTCTCGATCAAAAAGCCAAAAAATATTTCAATTTCAAATTTTGCCCCAATGCTCCCCCAGCGAGAGAAAACATGCTAATATACTGCCCCCTTGAGAGATTGGATGAAAACTCTGATTTTTGGGTGATCTCACGAAAAAAGAGGACAACGTGCCCGATAGGTCCAGATAGGCTCCAAGAGGTCAAAAAATGAGATAAAACACAAAAAATGGTGCAAAACGGTGTTCGGATGGACAAAAATGAGATTGGGGGTCCAAAACCCTAGTAGGACAGCTAAATGGGGTCAAAAAACCCTAATTTTTAGGCTTAAATAGGCCTCAGGAGCCACTTCCAATTCATTTTCATATTTAGCCTTAAGAGATTTTGCAAAATTGAGCTTTGACCCTTCGTAGAAATGGCGCAATGACAGCTCCCCATGCACATTTCGGATAGGGTACAGACGCATTAGAGGCTTCCTAGCATTGGACCACTAGTGAGTCAACTTGACCCGAGCTTTTTTTTAATTTTCGTGCTCATTTAATGTATTAGGAAACTTAGATTTTAGGAGTGGTGCCATATCGGACCGCTACAAATTTTAAACAGTGTCGCTTGGCGTCAATCTGCGCTGCCATCGCGAGTAGCAACGTTGCCGTGTAATTTGGAGTTTGGGTTCAAATTCCAAACTGTGATGCCTTCACAAAGTGCATCACCGCGGTGCCCTTTAGAACTAGGGTTTCCTTCCAAACTGACCCACCATCCCAAACTGTGACACCATGGTGTGATTTGGGATTTTAAAGCTTATAGTGGCACAGTTTGAAGTTTGCAAACTACATCGCCATCACAAATAGCGAACGCTAAAGTTGTTTCGAGATGTTGAGAAAAACCAAGATCAAGATTTTTTTCAATAAATTTTAACATGGTGACTTTCCTGATGCAGGAGGAGCCGAGAGAGATATACTCTCGTGAGCATAGGTCTCGAGAGATTTTTGGCCTTTTAAATTATTTGTCCAATCGAGAGCAGGAGCGCCTAGGAGAGATGGGAGATTGGTATATCGCCTATGCATTGCTCGTGTAGACACACTTGGGCATGATGATGAAACTTGTTGAGAGGTGGCACAGTGATACCTCCTCATTCCACCTTTTGACAGGTGAGGCCATAGTCACACTAGAGGACATGTGGCAGATCTTGAGACTACCTATCCATGGCAAGTGAGTTATTTATGATATGGATGTTGGGAGGGAGGCCTGCTACGACGTTATGGGCACTGATCAGATTGTATTCTATGAGGGCCAAATTGAGTTGGAGTGCCACAAGCCTATCGTATCACCTTACCACCTATTCATTGCGGCCATCATATTGGGTCTTGTCGCACTAGATCGGTGGGGCTGATACTTCAGTCTTAGATGGGAGCTCGCTTGGAAGCGCATGGTTCAGCGGCAACCGACACTATTTGCATGGGGGCCAATTTTGCTAGCCTCACTTTATAGAGATCTACATGAGTTTTCCCATCTGGATGGCAGGGCACTTGGGGTGGGGGTTACACTTCTGCATATCTGGGCATGGGAGCACATCCTCATGCTCCATCTGAGAGTTGTTCCAATTCTGATGGAACCAAATGATCCAGTGGTCTAGCGATATAGAAGAGGTCTTTCATTTATTCATACAGGATAGCATGGGATTCCTCATTGGAGGAGGGTCCTTGACGATATGTGAGTGTTCAAATGGTGGCCATACCTTGGGCAGCCAGCATGGTTTGATGATGCGCAATAGCTTTTCTTCGCCTGCCAGGACAAACTTATGTAGGGGCGAGAGCACACGATGATTGAGATGTACTTGTCAGGTAGGGTTTAGAGACAGTTCGGTGAGCCACAGGATAGGTCAGACAATCAGTACATGGCCATTTTTGTGAGGACTATGAGCCAAAGCTCCTAGGGCCGGTATATACCTGCCCATGAGATAGTTCAAAGTTTCATGCAACTAGTTGCTAGGCCATGGCCATATGACCCGGGATAAGCAGATCTAGGGACCACATAGGCCTATAGAGCTTGGTTTCGGCCACCACTTAGACTTATAGTTCTAGGGACACCATCTACTCAACAAAGAGCCAGAGGCAGGGGAGCAAGATGGGGCCAAGGGGACAGAGATCAGGATCAGGGAGGTGGTGGGCCACCACCAATTCATTAGGTTCAAGATCAGGGACCTTAGGATCAGCCACGCCGAGATCCATAGGTGGGAGAGAAAAGACAAGATGCCCCTTGGTAGGACTAGGATCCAGGACATAGGATAGGATCCCAACATCACCCAGAGATGGGGATCAGGACCAACCAATCGTGCAGCCACCTCTCTAGCCAAACCCTAGAGATGGTCATGTTTTGTAGTTACAGGCCCAGGTTCAGGCACTTACGACTATGAGGGATTATGCTAGAGCAGTGCAGGATCAGGCCATTTTGCAGAGACAAGCCATAGAGATATAGGCAGCACCTAAGATGGGAGATGATAGTAGCTAGAGAGCATGGCTACATCCTCCTCCTGGAGCATAGTATCACTCTAAGCATACAAGGTGGTCATCCAGGAGGCTGACTATTACAGGCTATACTATTACCAGGTTGTGTCGAGGGCAGCTCAAGTCCCAAATTTCTCATAGAGGATAGGAAATAGGCTGACAAATGATCACGGTGAGAGAGCAGGTGGTGAGGGTAGCAGCCAGCAAGGCTAGCCTCCATTTTGATCTTGAGACAGGATTCTTTTTGTGTCTGATGGGATCATTTTTGATAGCCCGATGGGCCATTTTGTACTTAATGACATTACATGTACATTCATCCAATTTTTAATGACAATGTATATTTTGATGAGATATATGATATGAGATGGCGATGTTTTGATGTGATATGATATGTCCAATGTTTACTTAATGCTATATGAATGCTTTTTACCTTCTATATGCTATGTGATGCAATGATGTTATGATGTTACAATGTGCCTTATGTTTTATGTAATGATGCTAATGTGATGAGATGATATGATGTTACGATGTGCCCTATGTTCTATGTGATGATGCTAATGTGATGAGATGCTATTTTTTTTCGTATCTTTCTGCTATGATGCGATGATGCAAGATGCAATGATTATGCGACTAACATATCTATATTATGCTCCTAGTGGATAAAATGCAATCTTTTTCCTTATCTTTTCTCATGCATTATATGGAGATGTATTTTATATGATGCTTATAATGATGTTATTTATGCATGTGGTCATGAATGTTATGACGATATTTATGATATGGTATTATGCTTTATATGGATGTATGTGTGAAATGCTTAGAATAAAAAATCTATATTATGTAAATGATGGAAACACAATGCATGTGATATGATTTAATATTTTCTATATGATATGATATGCAGTATGTTGATGGTTTTGTGGATGTAGGATGAATGCGACAATGATAGTGATTTTTTGATTAACTGTCATGGTACGATGTTAGTGCAAAAAGCAAGAGGTAGAAGGAAACAAGAGATTCCAACAAGACACAAGGGATGACAATGATGATGATTACTTGCTAAGGAGTTGGGATTTTCAAAGGACCGGTTACCTTATGTTTGATTACACACTTGGGCACGATGCATAAGGTATAAAGAACCAAGATGGCGTTGTACCTAGTGTGATGGACTTTGACTCAACAATTAGATAGGAGTATTCTTGTTCACACCTGGCATACGAAACCTTATTTAGAATGCAATTCAGATATTTCAAACATCTCAGGCTAAAACATAGAAAAGAAAGCTTTCCCATGTGGTCAAAAAGATGCCTAAAACACCCTCCATACACCTAAACAAAGCACTCATGATCAAGTTATATTACAAGAATATCCAACAAAAACAACAGATAAAAAGATAATGATCCCTGTCCCATTCCTATCTCTCTAAATCCTTTTGTTTGGACATCATCAAGAGGCCCTTCGAATGACCGCAATAAGATAAATCAAAAGACAAAGATAAAGTAAATAGACAAGCTAATGTTCTTCAATACCACTCTAAGCCAAGACTAAACTACGGTGGTGCCTGATGTTGATGTTCATTGTAGGAAGGATGCATCCTAGGACATGATGATATCAGATGATTGATATGGGACTGATTGAATGATAGGCTATTGACACAAAGAGTTGACTAACTTGTTTACATACTAACCTAGACTTGAGATTTTGATGTTTTGGTTTTTGCTTTTGATCTACTAGACTTGGTTTTGATTGTTTTACCAAAGGTTGGGGATGACGATTGATTTATTATGAGTGTTGTTTATTGCGGGTGAAAGCGAGATGAGACGGATGGATTTTTCAAATATTTGGATGTTTTTGATATTTTTTGAAATATTTTGAGGTTATTTTTGGTATTTTCAAGATTTTACAAATGTTTTGATTTTTTGGATTTTCCAATGTTTTGGGGTTTTTTGAGATTTCAACCAAGAGACTAACCTAAGGACCTATCCTAGGGGCCTTAGGGGCTGATCAACAGATTAGCCTTTCCTACGTTATACACACAGAGACCACATAGTTCGACTAACACAGACTTGATTATTGATGAGATATGAACAAATGGATTGCCAGTTTATTATGACGAACTCCTAAAGGACTGACATAAGTGTCTCGGGGGATGATCAAAGATCAACCTTGCCTACGTTCAAGGCTTAGAGACCAGTAGTTCGAAAGACAACTCTTTTTTGACTTTTTAACTAACTTTTCGACCTATTTTTGGATTTTTGAATGTTTCAAATGTTTTTGGATTTTTTGGTTTTACAAATATTTTTGGGTTTTTTGATTTTGCGATGTTTTTGGATTTTTGGATTTTCTGATTTTTTTATGTTTTTGGATTTTTTTTATTTTTAGGGACCTCAAGAACATACATGAATCTGATCCGATGAGAACATGCCCCCAGCGTGATGTAATAGACTATTCTGATAAAGGCAGGACAAACTGACCTTGAGAATGGGCCGAGTAGTACCAAGAGGGATCATGACATGAACACAAGACCAAGCTATGATGCAGATGTCGAATGGATGCGTGATTGATGGATGGATGATGCAGAATGAGTCATGATGATCCTGGTGGATGGAAAGTGCTTATTTACACAAGGCATATGTTTTCCAAGTTTTCACCGAGGTACTTGCCCAAAGTGCCACCAAAGTGGTTTTCACTAGAGAACAATTTTTATCTTTACCATTTTTTAATTCCTTTTTCTGATTTTTTTGGATTTTTTCTTTTTTGAATTTTGTGTTGTCACCAAGACGCCTGTTTTCCAGGTTTTCATCAAGGTGACCATTTTTTCAAGACATTTTACAACTTTTTTTTGTATTTTTGGTTCTATACCTTGAAAGATTTAGGCATAAAACTTTTTGAGATGGGAGTTGTTCATGGGCTCTTGTAGAGGTTCCCCTTCCAATGTTGACAATTGATATGCCCCTGACTTGTAGCTCATTGTGATGATGAATGGTCCCAATCAATTAGGTTCAAATTTACCTTTGTTGTTTGGATTTGGGACGTTCTTCTAATTCTCCTTTAGGACAAGTTCTCTAACCTGAAATGTCTGACTCTTGATCTTCTTGTTATAGCTCCTCTTTAGTCAATTTTGATAGACTTGCAAATGATTTAATGCTTCCATATGTCACTCATCTAGTAGCTCCAACTCCTTCAGTCTTGATACTCGGTACTCTTCATCCATGATGAGGTTTTGCAGTGATATTCTCACTAATGGGAGCTCGATCTTGATGGGAAATATGGCTTCTAATTCGTAGACCAGGGAGAATGGGGTGGCACATGTGGGTGTGTGGATGTTGGTTTGATAAGCCCAAAGGGCGAGATTCAGTTGCAAATTCCAGTCATGACTTGCATCATTGACTGTCTTTTTGAGGATCTTCAAGATTGTTTTATTGGTGGCTTCTACTTGGCCATTGCCCTAGGGATAGTGTGGTGTGGAGAAGCAATGTTAGATTTTGAATTTGTCACATAGGTCACGGACCTCCTGATTTTTGAATAGTGTCTCATTATCTGAGATAATTTCTTGTGGGACACTGTAGCGGCATATGAGATAGTTCAGGATGAACTTTCATATCTACTTCCTAGTTATATATGTCATTGGTATGGCTTCCACCCACTTTGTAAAGTACTCATTGGTGGTAATGATAAAGTTGTGGCCATTGGATGAGGTGGGAGTGATTTTTCCAATGAGATCGATCCCCCATTGTGAAAAGGGCCATGGTGTGACAATTGGATGGAGCTCTTGAGCTAAAGCATGGATGAGGTCCCCATCCTACTGACATTGTAAACACCTTCTTACATAGTCATGTGCTTGCCTTTCCATAGTAGGCCAATAATACCCCGTCCTCAGCAATTTCTTAGCCACCCGAGTGTGAACCACAAATCCCATTATGTACCTCAGTTAAAGCAATCAAGGTTTCTTTAGCATTTAGGCAACGTAATAAGGTTCCCTCTATGCTCCTATGGTACAAGGTATTTCCTAGGATGACAAACCTAGACGTGTTTTTTGACAAAGGATTTCTCGAGGTTTGACATTATGTCAGCTGGAAGGACTCCTATTCTTAGATATGTGTAAATGTCATGGTACCAAGGATCACTAGGACCAATGATTTCACACATGAATTCTGACTCTAGTACCTCGAATGCAAGCACAAGAAGTTTCTCTACCAGGAATTCATGTTTCGGGATGTTGCGAGGGATATCTAATAGGGATCCAATCATTGCCATGGTGTCTGTTGCTCTGTTGTTTGCTCTGGGAATCTGCTCAAATGTGATTTTAATGAAGGATTCTTTAAGATTCTCCACCAATTTCTTGTATGGAGTCAGCTTATCATCCTTTGTTTGGTATTCATCATTCACTTGATTTATTATTAGCTGGGAGTCTCCATATACTTTGAGGGTCATGATGTACCACTACACTACTATTCTGAGACCTATGGTTAAAGCCTCATATTATGCAATGTTCTTAGTGCAAGGGAATGCCAATTTGTAGGATCTAGGTATTTAGTCTCCCTGTGGGGTGATGAAGAAGACATTGGCTCCTTATCCATGTTGTGTGTAGGAACCATCAAAGTATAGTTTCCAGTGGTTGGCTATGTTGAGATTGAAGATGGATTCATTTGGAAACTCTAATATGAGTGGATTCTCTGAATAGATGGGTGCTTCTACGAGCTGATCTGCGATGACCTGACCTTTGACTGCTTTATGTTCTATGTATTCAATGTCGTACTCTGATAGAATCATGACCCACTTAGCCATCCTTCCTGTGAGCATTTCTTTTGATAGTAGGTACTTGAGGGGGTCGATTTTGGTGATGAGTTTGATTTTGTGTACCAACATGTAATGTCTAAATTTTTGTGAAGCAAATGCTACTGCTAGACAGGATTTTTCAATGAATGAGTAGTTTAACTCATGCCCGACCATTGAGCAGATGATGTAATAGATATCCCTCTCTGTCCCATTTTCATCGTGTTGAGCCAAAAGAGCACTGAGGGCTACTATTGTTGTTGATACATAGAGGATTAGTGGCTTTCTTGGGATCAGTGGCATGAGGACCGAAGGTGTGAGAGATATTCTTTGATTTTGTTGAAGGCTTCCTCACACTTGTCATCCCATTTGTACGCTACTCCCTTGTGAAGTAGGTGAGAATATGGGTTTTGCTTGTCTACCAGTTGTGCTATGAATCTGTGGATGGACTAAAACCTGCCTTAGAGGCCTCTCAACTGTTTTAATGTTTTGGGTGCCTCCATCTTGACAATTGCTTTTACCTTAGCTGGATCTATTTCAATACCCCTCATTGACACTATATCCCAATAGCTTTCCTAATTGTACGTTGAAGACGCACTTCTTTGGATTTAGGTAGACCTTGTATTCCTCTAGCCTGTCAAAAATAGCACTCAAGGTTACTATGTGATCTTTCCTCTTTCTGGATTTTTCTAGTATGTTATCAACGTAATCTTCGATAGTTTTGTGGATCGTGTCATGAAATATTAACGTCATGGCTCTTTGGTAGGTAGCCCCAACATTCTTTAGGTTGAATGGCATCATGTTCTAGCAGTAGGTCCCCCATGGGCAAGTGAAAGTTGTTTTGTGTTGGTCTTCTTTGGAAATCATTATTTGGTTGTACCTAGAGAAACTGTCCATTAGAGAAAGCATTTCATGTCCCGTTGTACAATCATGTCAATGTTAGGCAATGTGAAATCATCTTTCAGACATGATTTGTTCAAGTCTCTGAAATTCATGCAGATTCGAATGCCCCCATCAAGTTTTGAAATAGGAACCAAGTTTGATACACACTTGGGATACTCAATTGGTCTTATGAATCCTGCATCAAGTAGTTTCTTCAATTCTATTTTGACTAGCAGGGAGATCTGAGGATGTGTTTTTCTCAATTTTTGTCTGACAGACTTTGCTTCAGGATACACTACTAGATGATGGACCACAATCTCTGGATCAAGTCCGGGCATGTCATCATGGTTGTTGATATGTGGTTGTCATTGATGTCAACACTATTAGAATTTGGTGTACTAGAGGTTGTCTATGTCGAGGATATTGAGAAAATTGTAAAAGAAAGTATTCTAGGTTCCCACTGGAACTATGTAGGTCATGAAGGTGCTTTGTTCTGTACGTTGAAGATTAGCTTGTGTGGATTAAAGGGTTTATTGTTGAATGTTTCTAGATCATCTACCAGAAGTTTCAAAGGTCCATGTAAAGTTTTGAATGTGTTGTGGTCTGACATGTTTCTGTGGTCTCTGTCAATATTCCTGAATGAAGATTGTGTGATTCTAGTAATCTCAACTGTTACGGATGCTTCTATGTTGTTTCTTGCTGCTCTTGGATGTCTCTAGATCATTCTTTATCTTTGTGCTACATCCACATTACTCGGAGAGCTTGTGGTTGAAGATCTTTTCTTATGCATGCTCGGTTTTTCATGTTCTTGGCTAACATGTTGGTGGTAGCATGTTGTGGATCTTCGTGGCAAAATTAATTAAAGTATTTTTTTGTTGGAGATATTAATTTGGGTCTCCACTATGTTGTGGCTGACCTTGGTGGTTTTGCATTGGAAATTTAATTGTAAATTTGGGCCGACATTGAAAATATGTCTTATTTTTCTGGCCAACTAAGTTGTGATGAAATCCCATGAGGCAGATATATAAGAGCGATTGGTTGAGCAAAGTTAGTGTGTGCATAAGTGTGAATGTATGCCAAAGAAAGTGTAAATGTGCATGTTGATGGTGTTTCCTACACAACAACAACTCAAACAGAATATGATATCATATCTCTCTTGAAAGGTAAATCTCTATCAGCAAGCCTCAAGAGATAACCCCAAGGTCTCTAATGTCAGGTCTTGAAAATGCAAAACAACTCAGTGATAAATGTGAAAATACTTGTAATCACGAAGGGCCCTACAAATGAACAATGTTGGAAGTGTACTTTCATCAGATATAACAATATGGTGATGCTTTCAATCCTAAAACTAACCCAGATTCAAAAGAAATAACAAAAGAGAAGGTTGAGAGAGATTTTTATTCTAACTCCTAGGATCAATCACAATAATGATAAATGTTGCAAATGGAAAGATCCCCAATAAAACCAATCTCTGCTTGATCAAGGACAAGCCCACAACTCTACATAAATGGTGCAATCTTCTAAGGAAACAGAAGATTTTCAGACTATGAATATTCATTCACGTACCCACTAACTAGCACAATGTAAACAAGCATCCACAGTTGAACTTAGCACAAAATAAGGCCCATACTAACTTTACACAACAACTTACAATCAGAAAATTGCTAAAAGTATGTACTAGAGATCGATCAACATCATTCACATTTTACCATTATTGCAAAAGAACTGAAATCTAACATCTAACATTGAGAATTGAGAACAAGAAACCATAAATTGTCAAAGATAAATATATTTTTTTCCAAATCAACAACCCAATTGCATTAATTTTTCCAGCATTACATAACAATTTCTAGTCTCTCTCCTCTCCTACAGCTACTGACTTATCTAACTTAGCCAATTCTGGCTTTTTACAGCCTCTAATCGACTATTCTCTAACCTAGTCTAACCTCTTACAAATGAGAAGGCACTAGCCTTTTATAGAAAATTACATTTTGAATCAAAGGCTAGGATTAAGTCAATCCAATGGCATAAATTACACTTCTAGAAGCATCAAGCTATTACATTTAATTTGCGAGCTCATAGTACATCATCATCCAATTGCATAAAAGCAGTTACATCATGGAACAATGAGAAAACAATATTATGCCAACTTGTCATTAATGAAAATTCTAATTGGATGATGAAATTAACTTCACATGCCTTTCAGAAACTCCTTCCAACTATAGATAGTTTGGGCACGAATTCTTATGTAGGCCCCACTTTTAATATTTGAATTAAACTCTTCCAGATTTCCCTTTTGGCACGAATCCATATGCAAGTCCCCTTTTTATTTATTTAATCTTGAAAAATAGATGTCATCATTAGTAGGTCACATGTTATAAAAAAATCCCATCCATAAAATATCCAAATTAAACTTGAAAATTTTGGTTTTTAAAGAAAATTTTCCATATTTTCTATTTTTGGAAATTTTTTATTTCGAAATTTTGTCCATTTCAAAAATTTTCATTTTCCAGAACATTTTAAAATTTCAAGGAAAACATTTTGTTTTGGAAATTTTCCATTTTGGAAAAAAAATCTTTTTGGTAAATTTTGGGATTTTGATGTGGTCTTGAAATTTCCAAAATGGAAATTTTGGGATTTTGAGGGGGGTCTTGGAAATTTCCAAAAGTGGAAAATTTTGGGATTTTGAGCCCTTCGCGGAAATCAGGCCATGGAGGAAATTCGGGGATTTCCTAGGGTGAGGGAATTACGCGGGATGCATGAAATCCCTGAGAGTACAACAATTATGGAAATCCAAGAGGTTGACAGAAATCAGAGATTTCCGCATAGGGAGGAAATACCTGAATTCCATGCAAATTCAAAATCCACTAAAACTCAACTTTTTTTCTAGAAGGAATTTTCAAAAAATTCAAAAAGCAACCCTACCTATTTTTTCGTCCTCTATCCATGGTTGCAAAAAAGATATTCTAAAAAAAATTCATTTTTGAAATTTTTGGGATTTTGAGAGGGTCTTGGAAATTTCCAAAAATAGAAATTTAAGGGATTTCCATCAAGGACGGAAATACCTTAAATCCAGGCAGGGTCAAAATCCCCTAAACCTCATAACTTTTTTTCTATAAGGAATTTTCAAAAAAATCAAAAAGCAACCCAACCTAATTTTTCGTCCTTTATCCACGAGTGCAAAAAAGATTTACATATAACATTGAAAATTCACTTCAAAATCCCCATTTTCAAATTCCAAGATAGGTGAATTTCCCCTAGAGCCTCAAAATATTGCCGTCATCAAACCTAGTCTAGAATTAATCCCAAAATAACCTACCAAGAAGAGCAAAACCAAAATTTGACCAAGCTAAGAGGCAGAGATGCATGAATAAAGAGGGTCTCTGCCTTTGGTGGGACGTCTGTGTGAAAATTGCACAACAAATGGAGACTCCTATTAGGAAAATGCTCTAGAGCATTCTGATGATGAACAAGGAGCATGAACCCAGAATTTTTGGTTTTGATCTCCTTATCAGGAAAACAAATCAAAATGCAAGATTAAATAAAATCAGGACCAAAGGCAGATTGAACCTTCCATAAACTAAAAATCCAAGTGTGTGCAAGTGAGTTCATTTCCCTCCTTGAGCTACTGTAGAAACCAAGCTCAGACAAGTTAGGCTATGTAAAGATTCTAGCTCCAAAAGCAATCTGGATAGAGCCTCGCTACCAGTCAAGTGTCCATAGCCCCGACGAGGCTATCGTTGTGATTCTCTTGAACATAGCTCTAGTGCCATCCAGGCATCCATAGCCCCAATAGAGATATTCAGATACCTATGATAAGTTGAATTCACTCTTTTGATATTCAATATTTTCCTTTTCTTTTCTTTTCTAGTATTATTTTCTTTATACTTTTTCATTTCAACCTATGAACAATGAAGTTCACACTCAGGGTTGAGAACCACAGTGGCACTAAAGCAGAAATAGTATTTTTCACCTAACATGACCTTACAAGGAGCCTAACAGCAACCTCAGGATTCTTAAGATGTATGAAATATATAAGATTTCATAATACTTTGGGTTCAAATCAAACCAATGACCCATCCTCTTTAAATCAAACATTCAAACTGGTTGACACTAACAAAAGATCTCAATCATCCATTCAAGACACATGATTAAAGTTCATCAATGAAACAATCAGAATAGTCCTAGATAATGAAGAATTATTGTGTAGGAAAGACACTTCCCCAACCAAAAAATAAAGAAACCGAAGCCAGAGAAGCAAAGCAACAACCAAACCAAAACCCAAAGAAAACCTAAACTAACCAAAACAAAAGCAAACTAAAAGCCAAGCAAAGCAATCTAAACTAAAGCCAAAGCAAACTAATCCTAAAGCAATCTATCATAAAGAAAGCAAAAACAAACTAAAGCAAAAGAAAAGCAAAGCAAGCTGCATTTATTCAAATCCAAATTATGTACAAAGAGACTCAAAGTGACTCATGATCAGATAAGGTGAACTGAATCCCACCCCCATATAGTTAATCAATACACAAACAAGCAATAATGTAATGGCAACAGTCCTCAAGAATGAAAATTTGTCTTTATACTCAACAAAATAAATATCCACATTGAAGCATTCAAACTCAACCTCATAATCAGGAATAATCAATAGTTGAGGTAACTCATTGTTGATGTTCTTTTTATGCACTTCTCAACACAGGCAGTGCGTAGTTGCACTACCTCTCTTGAAAGACAATCTTCCACAATCAGATTGCAGAACACTATCCCAAGGTCTCTAATGCCAGGTCTTGATAGTGCTTGGGATATCTCAGTTGTTTGATGTGATTTTGCTGGAATCACAAGGCGGTCTTACAAATGGATTACAAAGTGGGGGAGTTGGGTCTTGAAACGAAGTTCTTAAGATGGGAGAGTTGTTGTGCGTTTGTTGTAGCTTCAAATAGTAGTCTTGAACTCCATTTTTGTCATTGGATTTAGCTTTACAATGTGCAATGAATCTTAGCATAGGTCACTCATTAAATAAAATGAAAAAAGGAAGGGAAGAGAGGAGGTTTATGGATCTACAATTAATTGTGAATAGTGATAATGGAGTTCTTACAATGGACAACTTCTTGGAAACAATATTCCACTTAACCAGAAATCTCACAGTCTCATGGAATTTGTGCTATCTTCTAAGGTTTGCAAATATTTCATCTTTCATTCACCAGGTGCATGCATGAACAAAGACGAAAGTTTAGAGCAGCTTTGAATTTAAGTCCAGACTAACTTTACACAGCTATCTACCATCAGCAAACAACAAAAAGTATGGACTAAGAAGGCATCTACACTACAGGGATTTCACAACCACAAAATAGCATTCCTAAAATCTACCAAAGGAAGAAAATAGTTAACTAAAATAGCAATGCAAATCTAAGTCAAGCATCTAACAATGGAGGTTGAATCAAGTAACATGTAAGAAACTCTGAAAAATGTACCAAGTCAATGTATTTTCATTATAAATTTCTGTAGCATGTCTTTACAACAACTCAACTCTCTTTTCAAATAAGAGGAGAGCCTTATTTATAGTGCCCCAAAAAGTCAAATGAATGGCCAGGATTAATTCTCATTGTGTGGCCAAGATTCCTTACAAAATAGGGTTTCACCAACCCTCAATATTTTATAATTTAAAATTACATTTTGTCCCCTTTCCCCTATTTTGTCCTCTAGTGACGGCACTGTAGCATTTTGTCCTTTTGTTTATTGTTGTTTTACTGTAGCTACTCTTTAGGGGGGCTCTTTATCATCAACTGGGTTGTCCTCCTACTTCTTAGAGGTTGTGTATTCTATGAACTTTAGGATGATTGGCCAGAGTTTTCCTACTTCAACGATCTCATACTATAGCACCTGGTAGCTCCACTCTTTTGCATTATCTTCCAACCTCTTCTAGTCCTCATCTTATTTTGGGCCTTGGTCTCTAAATAGCTCTGATTGATCAAAGGCATGGGTAGCAAAACTCATGAACTCTACTATTATTTCACTAGACATCCCGTTCTCCATTTTCTTTTGGAAGTAAGGCTTCACCTTCTCTAGGTCCATTTGCACTGCAAGCATGTCATATTCCATCATCAGCTTGAGGTATCAGGCACATTCCGCCCTAATTTCCTTGATCCACTGCTGATTTATTAATTTCTTGCAGCCTATAGGGTTACCATCCCATGCCGCCTGGCACTCCTCAATGGTAGGCATTTCCATTTCTTGAAATGTGGGAATATGAAAGGTTTTTGTGATTCCTCTAGCCGACATGTCGGCAAGAATGTTACCGTCCCTATCAACAATTGTCCTTGTGTTGGGTTGATACACCTATCAACAAGCCATGACCAATTCAGGGGCCACGAGGGATGGGGGGAAGCTTGCAACTTTCACGATTCCACTCTATCTTATCAATCTTTCATTTTTTGTTGTTTGATTGACCCTGACCCTTTGTGTAAATTTGTCAATATTGACGTAGCCTATGTTGGTGTTGGTGATTTCCTTCCAATTTGTGGTAACCTTTGAGTGCAGAGGCTCACCCTAGAATTGGTATTTCATTTGGTCTTTGTCTTCTTTCCCTCGAGGAGTTTTTCCTGACATCTTTCCTTTGTCCTTTTCGACGGCTGCCCCCAAAGGTCCTGCACCCGATTCCATATATTCTGCAAGTGAAGGCGTAGTAAGTGCAATTGATCATGAAAGCATTTATGTTAGTCAAAATCCCAAAGATGAAATCCATTTTAAATAATCTATCAAGCATAACATGATAATTTTACCTCCCAATGCCATTGGTCTTTTGATTGAGGGCTTTGGGACAGTCTGGGCCCAGAGGGCCAGACTTCCCTAGAAAGAATGTTGTTTGGGAAGGAAAACAGGGCAGAACGATCTGGGAGATTCATTCCAATTGAATTTTGATAATTTAAAAGGTTCACAATGGAGAGGACCAAGATTCAGCACGTGGGTCAAGATCAGATTTTAGATTTGGGCTCATTTGGATTGGTTTAGGAGGATCCAGAGGTACAAGGTCAGAAAGCCATCTGGAGATGGCCTTTTGAAACACCCACGCAGGAACGGAGTTCTGTAGACGGAACTCTGGGGTCCGGGGCCTAGAGGATTGAAGGGCGGCCAGAAGATTACAATTTTTAGTTTGAGCGCTTGGGCTTGAGGCACTGGGTAACTACCCAACCTTTGTCATTCAGAACGGTTATTGCTAGACAGAAGTCCAGAAGGGGCGACCTGGTGGATCAGACCCGGCATGAGGGTTGGACGGAAGATTTTGATTTTGAAACTCACGGTGGTCAGGAAGATGGAGCCCGAAGCTCAGAAGGGCAGGCAAGATTTTTCATTTTGAAACGACGGATGAGGGATGGAGTCCCAGATGGGGGAGCCCAACACGATCAAGGTCATTCAAGGTTCAACAGAGTTTTCCAACAGCGAAAGGAAGCTCGGGATCTGGGAGGCAGAAAGATGTCAAGCACCCGTCGTTTGCGATGGCAAAGACCACATAGAGTCGCCAAGAGAAATTGATGTCGCCACAATGTCTTGGTGAAGGAATTATGTCCTACCGAAGATAGGGAGCCTCGGGGTAGTATTCCCAGTCAGAGAAAGGTCTCCCCAACCCAGTGATGTCTCTCCAACCTGCTTCGTGCTCGCCCAAGGATGGGGGGGTCAGCATAAGGTCTCAATGACTTCTCTTGGTCTCGCCGACTAGTGATAGAACATGAGAGACCTTCAGTGTGAGAAATATATAGTCACAACGAACATATGGACTTGGGAAGTCTTTCGGTGAAGCGTCTGAGTTCGGCTAGAGGTCCTAGTGACTACGTTATGTCTCGCCGATGAAGAGTTCCATTGGCATAACCTCTTGCCGACATTATGAAGTCACCCCGACAGAAGATCTAGGCTCACCAAGAGAAAGGTTTCGCTATGAAGTCCTGGTGACCATTAGGAGTCTAGCCGAAAGCGAAGGCTTCAGCAAGAGTAATGAGCTCGCGGTAAGGTCTCAGCGAAGCATGAATGTCTCCCTGACAGAAGATCACTCGACAAGAGCAGGATATGTTTGGCAAAAGGTCTCATCAAAAGGGGGAGGTCTCAGTGACAAAACGAAAGATTAGCAAGATGAAAGGAGCCGGCTATGAGCTCTTGGTGATAGGGTTTGTCTTGCTGACAGAAAGACTTCGGCGTGAGAATTACTGCATCCTGGCGATCAAATACAAATGCACGAAAGGTTTTAGCAAGACACAAGATGACCTACATAACATCTCACCGACCTCGAAGGGTTACAGTGACTAAAAGAACAGAGCTCGATGGGAGGTCTCGCTGAAGGATGGATGTCTTGGCAAAGCAAGATGACTATCGGTAAAGCTACTGGATCCCGCTATGACCTCCTGCCAACTAGGGCTAGTCTTGCCGACAGCGAATATGAACAAGCATGTCGATGAGACATTTTCTTACAAATGAAGGTCTCGGCGAATCCTCCTTATCTCACCAATAGAGTAGCTCAGGGAGAACAAGGTGCATCCGCCAAGGGGTCTGTTGTAACATCTCGCTGAAAGCAATAGGTCTTACCAATAAAGGGAAATAACTGAGGAATGGGAAGACAAGCCCCATTAGCCGTTAAAGAGCAGTGAGAGCACAAAAATCTGGATGCGGAATCCCAGAGACCCAGGCCCAAGAGAGCTAAAGGTTGTTTCAAAATTTATGGCTTTTCGCTAAGTCTCAGCCGACAAAGGGAGCGTGTAGGCCCGAGGGGCGCAAATGCCCCTACGAAGAATGGCCGCGCTGGGATAAAGCTCTGAATTAATCATTAGGGTGCTATGTTGGTTTTCTCAATTTTTGAGGACATGGGTTTTGTTCGTTGTGCCATATTTCATCATTCACATGTTCTTTTGATCATTCTTGTTCATTTTAAGCTTTAGAAATCATGAAAACATTGTTCAAGAGGGTGAACGGAAAACCTACCTCGAACACTCGATGTAGCAAGGTGTGGGATCCACCAGCGATCGGCAAGTGAAGGCAATGGGCAATGATCGAAGGAGGTTTTGAAGATGGTGGACTCCCCTCTGGAAATCTTTGATCTCTTACTGTGACACTGACAAGTGAGAATGATAGGCTTGGGCAAGCAATTTATACCCCAACCGCCATTAATGGCTACATTGAATGCAAGTACAGTAGAAATTTGGGTCGGTGTATTTAAATTCACTAACGGCGATGGGAGACCCAGGGTCCAGAGGCCGGGAGGGCGCAGGGTGACAGGCGTTTGGAAATTTCAACTCAGAGGGGTCAGCGGTGGCAAAGAGGGAGTCAGGGCCTGGAGGGCGAAGTTTCGCTAGAGGTCTGCCGTCAGGAACAGCGAAACCATGATGGAATTCTAGACGTGAAAGTTTGGGCCTGGAATTTTCGAAAGCAACCAATATTTCCTTGTAAACCTTTGGATGGCGATGATGGAGCCAAGACCCGGGGTCCAAGAAGATGCAACCCATCCACTATCAGGAATGGTGGACACAACAGGGAAACCCGAAGGGGCGGGCCTGGCCAGGCCCAAGGCCACTGGCAGAGGCAAATTGCCAGAGAGACCCCACAAGGTGCCAAAACTTGCCAAAACGAGCCAAGGGGAAGCATGGTCAACCTATGATGAAACTTTGGAAGAACATTGACCATCCGGGGCACAAAAACGGGGCATGCAAAATGAGGCAGCGACAAAAATGACCTAGCAAGGCAAAAGAAAAAGAGGGTCCCTATTCCGAACGGGGCATGTGTGCTAAGGGAAGAACACTCATTAGGACCATGATTAACCCATATGCACGTTGTCTTTCCTAAACCTCCATAATCAAATTGATAAGATTTAGAATTTTCAGCAAGGAAAGAAACAACCTAATGTTGTATTGTTGTAGACTAAATGTGGTATTCACCATTCTTCAATTGTGGAGAGCTAACATCTATATCATCAGGAGGTCTCTACTGCTTGTACATCAATCCCCTCATGTTGGAAACATGCAAAATAGAATTGGAGGCATCACTATGTAGTGCAAAGTGAAATTTAGATTGAACAAATCTAGAATTATCAAAATGGAACTTTTCACCTATTGGAGTTTCTTCATGAGGTATCAATGACGAAAGTGCAAAAGCATTGTCCTATACAACAAATTTCTCAACAGGATGTTCATCAGAAGGCATCACAAACTAATCTTCAGGCACAATTTTACCTCTAACAATGTGGTCAAACCCATCGATTATGACTGTAGCATCATTGTTTTCAACATCATTCAAAACTTCCTGCACATTAGTATGAACCACATTAGCTACCTTATCATTAATGCTTAAAATATGTGAGTTTTCAGTGCTTAATTCATCAATAGACAGAGAAAAAAGAGAATTTGATAAATGAGAGAACTCCTTGAATTCTTCCTCTATTGGCAGTAGTTCAGGCTCTTGATCATAGTTATCAGGAATGTTGACTCCTCCATTAAGTGCTTCCTCATGTTCTTCAAGACATCCATCAGCAACTTGTTGACCTTCCTCTATCGAAGACTTGTTTGATGTATCTTTTTGTGTATCCCTGGTATGTTGTGGCAATTGCACTTGTTCTTTCACCTCTTTTATGGCTACCTGGCACTAGAAGCATGTGAATTCTTAATGATCTTCCTCATGTATCCTGCACCAAGCTAGTAACAACAAGTCCTCTAGGGAGACCCTATAACTCAAGCTTGACCAATCTTTTGTAATTTTGACAACAAACTCTTCAAATCTAGTCTGTACTGAATCTTCATCCTGGATGGGAGGAACTTGTATGGTAACTCCTCTCTCTTACAACTCATCCTCCACTATATTTTTAGAAATCTAACTATCCTCTACAGGAACATCCTCCTTGATCTTTATAGGTAGTTCTTCACTTAAATGTTCCTCTATTAACTCTAATGCCTCAGATTCGTCTTCCTTATAATCAGTCGCTTCTAGAGCCACCTCAACATCTGTTGCAACATCATTTCTAGATTCAGAATTTGTTGGCTTCTCTGTAGTGCTTTCTTTGTTTAACTTTTCTTTCCACTCCAGGTATCTTCCAACTTTAATGATGATGTCCACACATGAACAATAGGTGAACTTTGAATGGGCTGCATCATGAACTCTGCACCATTTAGATGAGATGAAATCTTGTAAACACCTACCACCACTAAGTTGATCTTCAACTATCTGTGTAAATGTCTCAACTGCAGCATCGATAAACTCTAAATCTATAGAAGCTAGTGGTTCAAGCAAGTTTTGCATGAAAATACCTCTTTGCAATATCCTTTCGATTTTACCCAAAAGGTCCAAGCACTCCCATTCACTGTGCCTATAGGTATTATGAATTATGCACTTGTCTGACAATGCATAGCAATGCAAACCCTTACTATTCCAGAGATCCAATCTCTTATTCAAAGACTCACAAAGTTGAGGAAAATCAATCTAAATACCATTTCCATCATGAAAAACATAAGACTATTTTTCCATCTTGACTCAAAACTTGTACGTTCAGATTTAGAGATCTATCATATCTCAGATTTTCAACATAAAGGCTCATTCAACTTCCAGCAATGTCACCTTTGTTTTTCCCTCCTTCTAGCGCCAATCTGTTGATGGTGTTTTCTGCACAGCAACAACTTAGATAGAATATGATATCCTATCTCTCTTGAAAGGTAAATCTCTATCAACAAGCCTCGAGAGATAACCCCAAGGTCTTTAATGCTAGGTCTTGACAATGCAAAACAACTTAGTGATAATTGTGAAAATACTAGTAATCACAAAGGCCTTACAAATTAATAATGTTGGAAGTGTACTTTCATCAGATGTAACAATATGGTGATGCTTTCAATCCTAAAACTAACCCAGTTTCAAAATAAATAACAAAAGAGAAAGGTTTGAGAGAGAGATTTCTATTCTAACTCCTAGGATCAATCACAATAATGATAAATTCTGCAAATGGACATATCCCTAATAAAACCAATCTCTACTTGATCAAGGACAAGCACACAACTCTGCAGAAATGGTGCAATCTTCTAAGGAAACTGGAAATTTTCAGACTATGAATATTCATTCACATACCCACTAACTAGCGCAATGTAAACAAGCATCCACAATTGAACTTAGCACAAAATAAGGCCCAGACTAACTTTACACAACAATTTACAATTAGTAAATTGCTAAAAGTATGGACTAGAGACCGATCAACATCATTCACATTTTACCATTATTACAAAAGAACTGAAATCTAACATCTAACATTGAGAATTGAGAACAAGAAACCATAAACTGTCAAAGATAAATACAAAGTTTGCCAAATCAGCAACCCAGTTGCATTAATTTCTCTAGCATTACATAACAATTTTCAGTCTCTCTCCTCTCTTACAACTTCTAACTTCTCTAACTTAACCAATTTTGGATTTTTATAGCCTCTAATCGACTATTCTCTAACCTAGTCTAACCTCTTACAAATGAGAAGGCACCGACCTTTAATAGAAAATTACATTTTGAATCAAAGGCTAGGATTAAGTCAATCCAATGGCATAAATTACACTTCTAGAAGCATCAAGCTATTACATTTAATTTGGGAGCTCATGGTACATCATCATCCAATTGCATAAAAACAGTTATATCATATAACAATGAGAAAACAATATTATGCCAGCTTGTCATTAATGAAAATTCTAATTTGATGATGAAATTAGCTTCACATGTCTTCTAAAAACTCCTTTCAGTTATAGACAGTTTGGGCACAGATTCTTATGTAGGCCCCACTTTTAATATTTGAATTAAACTCTTCCAGATTTCCCTTTTGGCATGAATCCATATGCAAGTCCCCTTTTTTATTTTTTTAATCCTCAAAAATAGATATCATCATTAGTAGCTCACATGTTATAAAAAATATCATCCATAAAATATCCAAATTAAACTTGAAAATTTTGGTTTTTTAAGAAAATTTTCCATTTTTGGAAATTTTCTATTTTTGGAAAAAAAAATCAATTTCAAGAATTTTCATTTTCGGAACATTTTAAAATTTCAAGGAAAACATTTCCGTTTTGAAAATTTTCCATTTCGGGAAAAAAAAATGCATTTCGGAAAAATTTCATTTTGGAAAAAAATCATTTTTGGAAAATTTTGAGATTTTGAGGGGGTCTTGGAAATTTCCAAAAATAGAATTTTTGGGATTTTGAGGGGCTATTGGAAATTCCCAAAAATGGAAAATTTCAGGATTTTGAGCCCTTCGTGAAATCAGGCCATGGAGGAAATTTGGGGATTTCCTAGGGTGAGGGAATTACGCGGGATGCATGAAATCCCCAAAAGTGCAACAATTATGGAAATCCAAGAGGTTGACGGAAATCGGAGATTTCCGCATAGGGAGGAAATACCCGAATTCCATGCAAGGTCAAAATCCCCTAAACCTCATAACTTTTTTTCTAGAAGGAATTTTCAAAAATTCAAAAAGCAACCTTGCCTAATTTTTCGTCCTCTATCCATGGGTGCAAAAAAGATTTTTGGAAAAAATTCAATTTCTTGAAAATTTCCAAAATGGAAATTTCAGGGATTTCCATGGACGGAAATACCTGAAATCCAAGCAGGGTCAAAATCCCCTAAACCTCAACTTTTTTTCTAGAAGGAATTTTCAAAAAAAATTAACTCAATTTTTCAAATTCAAGGGGTAAACGCTTTTGACCGGAGCTATGAACCGGATACAACCATTCAACAATACCACCCCAATGGGGTTTGAACCTTGGTGGCAAGAACAACAATGCCACTTATAAACCATCACACCATGCCAATACCGGCAGCTCATTTTTCGCCCTTTATCCACGGGTGCAAACAAGATTTAAATATTACATTGAAAATTCACTTCAAAATCCCCATTTTCAAATTCCAAGACAAGTGAATTTCCCCTAGAGCCTCAAAATATTGTCCTCATCAAACCCAATCTAGACTTAATCTCAAAATAGCCTCCCAAGAAAAGCAAAACCAAAATTTGACCAAGCCAAGAGGCAGAGATGCACAAAAAAATAGGGTCCCCACCTTCGGTGGGGCGTGTGTGCGAAAATTGCACAATAGTGCGAATAGTGTTTCTATCATTTGATTACTAGGCAGAGAGTGAAGAAGGTTTTCTGAGCTTAATTGGAACTGTAACTAGGCTTGTGTAGAAGCTATTCTTTTAGTTCATAATCTGTGGATCTAATCCATATTTCTGTATTGTTGGACAGTGAGTCCTCTTTTGTATTTGAGCAGTGAGCTCTAGGCAGTGTGCTTGAATGCATGTGCATTTTCCTTTTTATTTCTCTTTATACTTTTAACAGAGAATAATCTTGTGGACTAACATCCACTGTTATTTTTCCCCTAACAGGGTTTTCACGTAAAAAATATTGGTTTTATTTGTCTCTCTGATGTGTTAATTGCTTGTGGCTATTTTCTTATTCATCAGATCTAAGATTAAAGTTAAGATAAGTTAGAAAAGTTGAAGTTTCCATCACATTTGATTCACCCCCCTCTCAGTTGTGTGTCCTTATTTTTCCAACAATTGGTATCAGAGCAAGTTCCTCTGAAGAAGTCTAAAAGCTTGAGGTGATCCGAGATGGCAACAACATTCAAGAAGGATAGTCCTAGATCTGATGGCACTAACTACTCAATGTGGAAAGTTGGAATGCAATGTCACTTAAAGTGTATTGGTGAAGCTTTTTGGAAGATTACAAGAGATCCATATACTATTCCTCATAATGGTCCCTCAACTCTTGATGAGATCAAAGATGTTGAAAATAATGTTAGGGCTATTGAAGCTTTGGTGAGTGCTCTGATAGATTCAGAGATGGCTAATGTGTTAGCTCTGGAGAAAACCCATGAGATCTGGATGAAACTGGAAACTTTGTATGAAGGAGATGCATAGGTGAAGATGGCTAGGCTACATTGCTAGGCTATAGAGCTTGAAAGGAAAGTATGAGAACTTGAAGATGGGAAAAGATGAAAATATCACTTCTTTTATGTAGAGAGTAAATGAAATAGTGATGGGTATTAAAGGTGTCGGTGGTTCTGTGGATGAGAATGAAATTGTGGCTAAATTACTTAGATCCTTGCCTCCCTCCTATAAGATGAAGGTTCATGCTATTGAAGAATTCAAATCAGTAAACAAGATAACAAGAGACACATTGATCAAGAAGCTTGTTGCTTTTGAAATAAGTGAATTTGGTGAATCTACACCAAAGACTGAGTCTGCATTCAAGGCCACTGTATCCAAAAGTAATAGTTAAAGATATAATTCAGGAGAGAGTTCTAGAAAGATATCCAAGTATGATGAAAAATTGAAACAACTTGAAGATAAAGAAAGAGAGGTAGAAGAACTGGAAACACTAATTGCAAAACAAGAAGGTAGAGGAAAAGGTAAGTATGAAGATTTATTTCCTATTAAATGTTTTTCATGCAGTAAAATAGGTCATTTTGCATCAAGATGTCCTAAAAGAGTTCCTAGATCTAAGCCTAAAAATTCTAGATTCCAAAAGAGGTGCTAATTTGTTGAAGAAGCAGTGACTGATGACGAGTCTGATAAAGATAAAGGAAAAGAAGATGAATGGGATTTCATTGCTACCATTGAAGATAATCTTGTGGCTATCGAATCTATTGAAGATGAAAAATCTCTTGCAGCCCAAGTTGAAGAAAAGGATGAGTGGGTAATTGATAGTGGATGCTCACATCATATGACCGGTGATAAAAACAAATTTGTGAGTCTAGAGAAGTATGATGGTGGGGTTGTAATATTTGGAGATAACAATGTTGGTGTGATTCGTGGTAGAGGATCTATTTGCCTTGGTGGTAAGGATAACACTGATGATGTTCTCTATGTTGAAGGCCTGAAGCACAACTTGTTGAGTGTTAGACAGATGGTTCACAAGGGATATGATCTTCAATTCAAAGATGGAAGATGCAAGATACGTGGAAGTTCTGAGGATATGATTGCAATAGGCAAACAAACAAAAGGTAATATTTTTCATCTGAATACTGCTAATGGAAGTTGTTTAATTACTTAAGTAGATGAGAGCTGGTTGTGGCATAGGAAGTTGTGTCATGTAAACTTTGACAAAATTATCAAGATAAGTTCTACCCAAACAGTAAGAGACCTGCCTAAGTTAGTGAAACTTGCTAATGTAATCTACAAGGAATGTCAGATGGGTAAACAAACTAGAGTCTCCTTCTGGAGCAAACAATTTCATTCAAATAATTTGCTGGAGCTACTACATACTAACCTTCTTGGTCCCTCCATAGTCAGAATTATTCATGGAGAAAGGTATTTTATGTTGGTTATTAATGATTACTCTAGAATGATTTGGGTTTCCTTTTTAAGAGAAAAATGTGAAGCATTAGAGAAGTTCAAAAGTTTCAAGGCTATGGAAAAAAATGAGAAAGGTCTGAAAATCAAGTGCCTGAGATCTGACAGAGGTGGTGAATTTATTTCCAAGGAGTTCAACTCTTATTGTGAAGAGCATGGTATTAAAATATAGTTATCTACTCGTTGAACCCCTCAACAAAATGGAGTTGTAGAAAGAAAGAATAGAACAATTTTGGATACTGCCAGAACAATGATGATGGAAGGAAATATATCGTAGATGTATTGGAGTGAAGCCATAAGCACTGTTGTGTATACCTTGAACCAAGTAAATGTTAATGGTAATTCTGGTAAGACTCCTTATGAGTTATGGTTTGGTCACAAGCCTACTGTTAAGTATTTTAAAATCTTTGGAAGCAAGCGTTACATCAGAAGAGATGACGATATAGGAAAATTTGATGCAAGAAGTGATGAAAGAATCTTCCTAGGTTATTCTACTAAAATCAAGGCCTACCGGTGTTATAACAAAAGGTTGAGAAATATGGTTGAGTGCAAATGTTAGAGTTGATGAGAACTTTGTCAAATCATCCATATATTGTAGTTATGATTCAGACAAATACATTACAAGTCAAGGGAAGAATACTTAGACAAAAAATCTACTTCAGATTATTCCATATGTTTAAGTGAAGCAATCTCAATTTGTTTCAGTAAATCTATCAGTCAGGAGACACAAACAAATGCAAGTGTAGAAGAAAGATCAGAAGAAATAGAAGCTCAAGAATGTCCCAAAACTCCAAGGTATGTAAAGTTGAATCATTCGGAAAATCAAATCATAGGAGATAAGAGTAAAGGAGTGCAAACAAGAAGAAAAATTGCAAAAGAATATTGTCTGATATCCAAGATTGAACCTAAAAATGTCATTGAAGTCTGTCAAGATGAACACTAGTTGGAAGCTATGAAGGAAGAGTTGACATAGATTGAAAAGAATGATACATGGATACTGGTTCTGAGGCCTAAATACAAAAATGTGATTGGTACTAAATGGGTGTTTAGAAACAAGTTGAATGAAGAAGGTGAAGTGGTCCAGAATAAAGCAAGATTGGTATGTAAAGGGTACTCTCAAATGGATGGTATTGATTTTGAAGAAACCTTTTCCCCTGTCACTAGGATTGAATTTGTTAGACTATTTCTTGCTTATGCTACACACAAGAACTATAAAGTCTATCAAATGGATGTAAAGTCTACATTTCTGAATGGAGAACTAGAAGAAGTTTACATTGAACAGCTGGATGGATTTCAGCTAACTGACAAAGAAGATATGGTTTGTAGATTAAAGAAAGCTCTGTATGGACTTAAGCAAGCCCCCAGAGCCTGGTATGCTAGATTGGACAAATATCTACTAAAGCTTGGATTCACTAAAGGTACTGCTGATAGCAACTTATACTTCAAATTAGATAATGATAAGGAGTTAATTATAGAAGTTTTTGTTGATGATATCATTTTTGGAGGAGATGATAATCTATGCATGAAGTTTTCTAATGAGATTAAGAATGAATTTGAGATGAGTATGATTGGAGAGATGAAGGTCTTTCTAGGATTGCAAGTTACTTAGTTGGATAAGGGGATTTTCATATCTCAGTCCAAATATGTGAAAGAACTATTGAAGAAGTTCAGAATGGATGACTAAAAACCTATTGGTACCCCCATGGTGACCAAATGTAAGTTGACACAGAATGATGACTCTCCTAAGGAAAATCAAGCTAGATATAGGTCAATGATCATTGGATTGCTTTACTCGACTCAGACTAGACCAAACATTATGAATGTTGTATGTATGGTTGCAAGATTTCAAGTGGATCCAAAAGAATCACATGTAACTAATGTGAAGAGAATTTTCAGGTATCTGAAAGGAATAGTTGACTTTGGACTTTGGTATCCAAAGGATGATGATATCACTTTGTGTGCATATACTGATGCGGATTGGGTTGGTGATGTAGATGACAGAAAAAGTACTAGTGGTGGCGCTTTCTTCTGAGGGAAGAAATTGGTGTCCTGGTTGAGCAAAAAGCAAAACTCAATTTCTCTATCTACTGCTGAAGCAGAATACATTGTTGTTGCCAATAATTGTACTCAAGTGATATGGATGAAATAGATGTTGAGAGATATCAGGGTGGTATATGAAGAACCTATTTCCATATACTATGACAACTCAAGTGCAATAAATATCTCAAGGAATCTGGTGCAACACTCTAAGACTAAACATATATCAATCAAGTTTCATTTCTTAAGGGAGAAAGTGAATGAGAAAGAAGTCAAACTGGAGTATGTGACTACTAAAGAATAGATTGTAGATATCTTTACTAAGCCTTTGCCGAAGGATACTTTTGAGTATCTCAGAGGAATGCTAGGGGTAATTACCCCTCCTGATAAGAACTAAAAGATGCATTTGCTTGCAACAATATGTAAACTTCACTGCTATATTATGATCCAAATTGATGTTTTTGTGGTTTCTACTTAGAGGGAGTAGTCATATGTGCAGATATTAGGTTCAGAGCATGTATATGGAAAGGTCATTGTTACCTTTGCCATTGATGTCAAAGGGGGAGAAGTGTAATGTGAAAAATCCTTTCAAAAGGAGAAGTGTAGAAGAAATCAGTGTGTTGGGTTGATGGTGTTTTTCACATTTGTTGCCATCAGTGCCAAACAGATACTGTGGATATGGTTGCTGATATGTGGTTGTCATTGATGTCAACAATATTAGCATTTGGTGTACTAGAGGTTGTATTTGTCGAGCATATTGAGAAAATTGTAAAAGGAATTATTCTAGGTTCCCACTGGAACTATGCAGGTCATGAAGGTGCTTTGTTTTGTATGTTGAATATTAGCTTGTGTGGATTAAAGGGTTTATTGTTGAATGTTTCTAGATTATCTACTAAAAGTTTCAGAGGTATGCATGAAGTTTTGAGTGTGTTGTGGTCTAACGGTGTTTCTGTGGTCTTTGTCAGTATTCCTGAATGAAGATTGTGTGATTCTGGTAATCTTAGCTATTGCGGATGCTTCTTTGTTGTTTCTTGGTGCTCTTGGATGTCTCTGGATCATTCTCTATCTTTGTGGTATGTCCACATTACTCAGAGAGCTTGTGGTTGAAAATCTTTTCTTGTGCATGCTTGGTTTTTCATGTTCTTGGCCGACATGTTGGTGGTAGCGTGTTGTGGATCTTTGTGGCGAAATTAATTAAAGTATTTTTATGTTGGAGATATTAATTTGGGTCTCCACTATGTTGTGGCCGACCTTGGTGGTTTTGCATTGGAAAATTAATTGTAAATTTGCACCAACATTGAAAATATGTCTTATTTTTTTGGTTGACTAAGTTGTGATGAAATCCCATGAAGTGGATATATAAGAGCGATTGGTTGAGAAAAGTTAGTGTGTGCATAAGTGTGAATGTATGCCATAGAAAGTGTAAATGTGCAAATAGTGTTTCTATCATTCGATTACTGAGCAAAGAGTGAAGAAGATTGAGGAAAGTGTGAAGAAGGTTTTATGAGCTTAATTGGAATTGCAACTAGGCTTGTGTAGAAGCTATTCTTTCAGTTCATACTATGTGGATCTAATCCATATTTCTGTATTGTTGGGTAGTGAGTCCTCTTTTGTATTTGAGCAGTGAGCTCTAGGTAGTGTGCCTGAATGCATGTGCATTCCCCTTATTATTTATCTTTATACTTTTAATAGAGTATAATTTTGTGGACTAACATCCACCGTGGTTTTTCCTCTAATAGGGTTTCCACATAAAAAATATTGGTGTTATTTGTCTCTTTGATGTGTCAATTGCTTGTGGTTATTTTCTTATTCATCAGATCTAAGATTAAAATTAAGATAAGTTACAAAAGTTGAAGTTTCTGTCACAACTTATTCACCCCCCTCTCAGTTGTGTGTCCTTGTTTTTCCAACAATAGCTCCATGCAAAATTGACATTCATTTCCCTTAGGAAAACAGCTAGGAGTTCTTGTTCTTTTGTCATTAGTGATTTAGCATAGAATGTGATGTGTGGAGTTTCTTATGTTCCCAAGTTGACTGGGTTGCACTTTTTTGCTAAAATTGTTAATTTTTCTTGGTGTGGAGCACTTAGGGGAAGATTGAATCCTTCATCTGCAGGAACCTTAGAGAGGTTTTCACCATTTAATATGTCCTTTCTTTTTACCATTTTAGAATCAGAGAGTGCCACAGTATGGTTTTCACTCAAGGACCTTGAGATTATTCTCAAATTTTCACTTTTGCGACTAAAGGACTCAATCGTCTCCCCATAGTAAGCCCATGTGTTCAGAATGATTTCATATCCAGATTTATGATCACCACATGGTGTCATGTCTCATAGTCCCATGAATTCCAAGAATGCCTCATCATTTTTGAATGTGTCAAGAATCGGTGGTCCTCATTGGTCGTGATTGATGAGTTGGGGGTAGACTAGTTTTATCTAATGGGATTGGTTTTCAGACTCATAGGATAGGGTGTTGATCATAAGGAGTGAGGAATTCCCAAAAATCATTGGTAGGTCAGCTATGGTATCTTCCTCATCATCACTACTACTACAGATGTTATTTATATAAAAAGTGAAATTTTCTATGACTCAGTCGGTAGACATAGGTAGCATAGCTCAGTTGGTGTTGGCTGATAAGGAGTCTTGACTGCTTTAATTGGGGGACCTCATCCACATATGGTTATACTCGGAGGGGTACATATGAGGCCAAGATTTCTCATTCGCATCTTAGGAATGATGGGTATTAGAAGCCCATTGTTGTTTTTCCCCAGTTTCTGGTTTCTATCATAGCCCATTGCGAGCATCAATTGCAAGTCTTTGCTACTATCTTCCATAGGTAAATTGGTTGCCGGTCTATTGTCTTGATATAGGAGATGGGATAGGTCTTCCTCTATTACTTCTTGGTTGAGATCTCCCCAACTTCTAAAGTTGGGATATCCTTCAGTGGATGTTTGGGATGTGGAGGCTTCATTTTATTGCGGTCATCCTCCTAATATAGGAGATTGTGGTAACTCTCCTACCACAAAACCATTTTTGGGAATTATGTAGTTTCTACAACCATTGTCCTAGATGATGACTTTGATATTAGAGATGGTGGGGATGGTGGGAGCGGTGGGTGTCTCTATCACAGAAGTGGAAGTGAGAGTGGATGGGTCATTATACGAAGTAGGTGGGCCTTCATCATTTTTTGGTACTTGAGGGATTTTATAGTATTTAGCCTCTAGGTTCTTGCAATAAGAGAATGGTTCAGGATCTCCATGGATGGTGACCTCTTGGACTTCATATGTGAATTTGACACATTGATGGAAGGTCGATGCTACTGCTTGCATTGCATGAATCCATGGACATCCTAGGAGAATGTTATAAGGCAGATCAAGGTCCAGGACCTAACAAGTGGTTTCCATGATTGTTGGCCCTACTTGAATAGGGAGTTGAATAGTGCCCTAGGATACTCTTTCTTGATAATCATATGCCCTGGTTGTGATTCCTTTACCTTTTTTGATGGATTCTTCTAATATTTTTAGATTCTTTATGAGTTTAAGGGAACAAATGTTCAAGTCCGCACCTCCATCCACCAAGACTCACTTGACTTTGTTTTTATGCACCAGGACCTCCAATTGAGTGCACGATTGTGAGATGGTTGAGTAGGAAAATTTTGATCGAAGAATGTAAGGAGGTTGGGAGTAATGACATTTTTGACCATAGCTTGGAATTGTTCTACATCAAGATCCGCAAGGATGGTGGATGAAGCTAATGCTTCCTCAAGGATTTTCTTGTGGGTGGATGAAATTTTTAGCAACTCCATGATGGAGATTTGTGTTGGGGTTCTTTTCAACTGATCAAGGACATTATAGCCATTGGGAACAGATCTTGAGTTGGAAGTGGGTGCTCTGTTTGGTTGAGATGACCCTGCAATGGTAATTTTCCTGCCTCTTGTGGTGACTCCACAATCAGCATGGGCTCCTTTGATGGTGATAGTGGCGTAGTCCTCATCCATAGATGCGATGACACGATCGTACACATGATTTATGCTTTTGAAGGTTCCTTTTCCTTTAGTTGTTGTTCCCTTTGTTATGATTAGGCATCAGATTCGTGTATATCTTGAGGTTTTGATTTCCTACTGGATGCTCCACGTTTATGCTTTTTTGATCAATGAGGTCTTGGATTAGGTTTTTCAACCTCATGTAACTATTAGTGGTGTGCCCTTTGATTTTGTGAAATTCACAGAGCTGGTTTTCATTGTACCAAGGTGGTTTCATGTCTGGTTCCTGGTAATTCTAATAGGTGGGAGCCTTGATGAGTTTTTCATTTATTAATTTCTTCATGATGACCTCAAGTGGTTCCCCAAGGGTAGTGTACTTCCTCTTGGGGGAGTTCTTGTTTCGCTGGGGTGGTCCGCTTTGATCATTTACATAGTTGATCACTTGATTGATTGGTTGTTTGTGTCACTATGTTAGCTTGATGCTTGTTATGATGGTGATTTTTGGGTTGCTATTGGGGTGTGGGTGTGTTCTGCTGACAGACGCTAATGAAAACTTTGGCATCGACAACACCATCGTTGGTAACATTTTTGTTTCTCACCCATGTTCATGGTTTGTCATTGTAACTGGTGGATGGGCGATTGTTTTTTTGTTCAGGATATGTGGGTGATCCTCCTTGTGAGATAAGAGCTCGTTCAATGTTGAGCACCTTGGAGATCAACTAGTCATATGTGGTGATTCCTTGCACTTTAAGATGGAATGAAAAGGCTCCATATAGATTGGATATAATGGTGCAAAATTCTTGTTCTTCTGGCATAACCCATTTGCTCTGATTAGCCTTGGTTCACCATCGTTGTAAGAAGGAAGCAAATGATTCATTATTACCTTGTTTCAGAGCTGATAGTTCCTTGAGACTGACATCCATACTGATATTAAATGCATATTTTTTAATGAATGCATCCACTATCTCTTAGAACTTCTTTATGCCAAGAGGAAGGAAAGAGAACCATTCTATGGCATGGCTAGCCAAACTTATAGGAAATAGCTGCATCAGATAGGTATCATCATATGTGACTTCCATGCAATGAACTTGGAATTCCCTAATTTGATCTTCAAGGTTTCCCGTCTCATGGTATTTATTGAATTTAGGGATCTCAAATCCCTTTGGGAATGATTTCATTACAAGGCTTCTATCAAACAAATAAGGACACAAGTTTTTGGGTGTCTTTATGGTTCTCCCTGATTGAAGATCAAGTACTTGTTGTAAGATTAACTTGATTTGTGTTTCTACATCATTTTTCAGATCAGGGGGTGGGATGAAAGTGTTATGTGGTGGTTCATTTGTTGGCAGGATGGGTGGATTGGTTGTTGTGTTGATGGATGGTGCTTGAACATTTTTTTGTGCCAAGTATGCTTTCACTTTCTGTTGTATCTATTGCAAGGTATGACCCTTGGTATTCCTTGTAGCACTAGTGCTTGGGTTTGTGACATGGTCTAACCACCTCCTATGGTTCTTAACCAAAGCTTGTATCGGGCATTGATAGGTTGATCTTTTGGTGCAACGACAAGTCCAACAATTGGTATCAGAGTAGGGTCCTCTTCAAGAGTTTAACAACTTGAGGTGAATTTTGAATTTCAATGGACGCTAGTGGTCTTCAACAATAGTTTATGGTGTCACTTGATGATCTTGATCAATCTAAAGCAGAGATCATGGAACTAAAAGAAAATATTGTAGATGCTAAAAAAATCATTCAATCACTAAAGGATAAGATAAATGGGTCAAGGTTTGTCGGTATTGGCATGGTGTGTTGGTTTAAAGGTGGCATTGTTGTTCTTGCCACCAAGGTTCAAACCCCATTGGGGTTGTATTGTTGAATGGTTGTATTCCGGTTCATAGCTCTGGTCAAAAGTGTTTAACCCTTGAATAAAAAAAGAAAAATGGGTTAAGGGAAAAGAGGAAGGAGTTGTGTGATTAGTTGAAGCAAAAAGAAAGCAAAGGTCTAGATTATTTCCATCTAAATCAAACCCTAAAAGAAATAACAGAAGAATGTGAAAAGCTAGCCAAGGACAATGCAACTCTAAAAGTTGAGATGGAATCTATGGCAATGAAGTTTACCAAAGAGATTTAACAAAGAAAGAAGAATGAGGAGAATCTTGCCTAGTCCCTAAAAGAAAAATCTGAAGAATGTAGCAAAATTAATAATAGAACCATTCAGCTAGAGGTAGAACTACAACAAGCTAGAAACTATGAACATGAGATTGTGAGACAGATAGTTACTCTTGGAAATGACCTTACTACTACAAATGAATTCAAGGAAAAGTTCAGGATAAGTTCTGCTAAACTTGATGAGATAACCAAAATTCAAAAGAATACAAATGACAAGCGAGGTCTCGGCTATGAGAAGGTGAAAGCTCTGGATCTAAACAAAAGAACTCTAAAAAGAAGAACAAAGGAAGAAAACATTCGATAAGGCAACCTAATGCTCAAAGATTTAATGGATATTGCTTTGCTTGTAATAAATTTGGACATATGGCTTCTCAGTGTAGAAGAAGGATAAACCCTAGTACTCCATCATTTTCTAGTCAATGTTTTAAATGCAAGAAATTTGGTCATAAGGCATTAGAATGCAAAAGTATGCCTATCAATACAACATTAAATGCTATACATGTGGAAGCTTTGGACATGTTGCTAATCAATGTAGGTCAAGTGGAAATTAGTGGAATGGCTGGTATAGATAGAAAGGTTTGGTATGTTTCAATTGTAACAATCTTGGACACCTTGCAAGATTTTGTAGGAACAAAAACATGAATAAAAGTGGTCTAGTTTATCAAGGAAGAAATTCACAGAAAAATAACAAAGCAAAAGAAAAAGCATCTATGGAAGAGATAAGAGATCAAATGAAGAAAACATGGGTGAAGAAAATTGAATCTGATGAAGGAAACAAGGTTGTACTGGAAGCTCCTTCTGGTAACGCTTCAGGTAATTGATATCAAGCCAGTGTGCTCAAGTTATGGCCAATCAAACTTTGGGTCAAACTACCATTAGGTGCATCCAGAAAGGTGGAAAAAATGATCATCTTGGAAATTGATGAAAGTAGCATCAAATCGAAGAGCACGTCGAAACAATTCTGGCAATGTTCATTTCATCGAAATTCGACGTCGTATGCTCGAGATATTGGCAGTCAAAGTTTAGTTGACTTGGTGGTACAATGGGTGACGTCAGCACACTGACATGTCAGTCTGTACTATACAGAATCCGATGTGGACAAACTAGGCATGACACATGGCAGTCGAGTCATCTATACGAACCAACGAGATGCTGACATGTGTCCATCCGTACGACAAATCATTAGCATTGTCAGTGCACAATTATCATCCCAATCAGTAGACACATCCGAGTCAATGGCCAATTAAGTTTTGCCACGTGGCACCCTCCTAGTGTGACATGTGGCCACTCCTTCCATTGGCATTTTGTTGGGACATTCCGATAAAAAGGGTAAGGGGATTTGATCCCCTAACCTCATAAATACAAATCCATGCCTCCACCACTCGGTCGCAGGATTTCCTCAATCCTATAATAGGCAGTTCTTTCTTTTGTTACCTGCCGGCCGGAAATTGGCTATTAAAAGCCAATGGTCGGGGTTGAACCCCCGACCGCTGGCTTACCATAAGGTAATGCCACCAACACACCAGTGTATGTATTCGATAATATAACAAGATGGGTTTCTTTTATTGACTAGTTAGGCCCAATGCCTAACTAAATAACATTAAAAGGTTATTTTTAAGTTTTAAATAAAACAAGACCAACAAACCCCCTGAAACAATGAAAGCCCGAGAAAAGCTTAAAACAAAATTTTATTAAATTTGAAGGGTTTAAATTATTTCTATGATTATAATGGAAGATCTTTTTATGTAATTAGGGGATTTTGGGGGATATTGTAAATCATATGGTTTTACACCATATTTGGTAAATTTGATGTATAAAAGGGGAGTTTAGGAGTGAGTTTAGTGTTCAGATTTTTCAAGTCTAGGTGGTGAAGCTGTGAACTAGAGAAACAGGGAGATTTTTCTAAGGAGATTTTCGATCATTTTTGTACATCAAAGTTTTGTTATGCTGCCGAAGTGCTGGAAGGAAATGATCTTCGTGCAATTGTAATTCTATTTTTGGACATTAATTGGATCGATCTCACTCTATTGGAGTGGACCCAGAGACGTAGTCACATTTGTGGCGAACTCCGTTATCAGATCGTTTGCACTGTCTCTCTCTCTCTCTCTCTCTTATTATTTCTCAATTTCATTCTTTTCACCTTCAGTTTTTAATGCATAATTTCAATATTGTATGCATGAATTGTATTTTTGCTTAATTCACATGCTGATGTGTTAATTTTGTTTATGTAATTTGGATTTCCACTATTTGTAAACATTAAGCATTCAAATCCAATTAGTCTAGATCCTAATCAGATCAAGTGGTATCAGAGCTTTTGGTGACTATTATTGCAGTTGGTTTGAATGCTAACAAGATCTAGGATTCAGAAGGGCAAAGGAAAGCTTGAGGAATTTAATCCTCAGATCGAGAAACGAAGAAATTTTTCAAAGATGTCTGTGTCTGGAATGGAGGTACCTGAAGAGCTCAGTGAGCAAGAGTTTTGAAGAGCTTTTTGGCAGATGAAAGCTACATTGGAGATGCTACTCAAAGAAAGGGAAGAATGCATGAAACGTGAAGAAGATCATGGAGACAATAAAAGCAAGAAGAAGTAACCAGGAGGTGGTGATGAACCCCCAAAATCTTCTCTGTCTACTTCTTCTTCTTCTCCTCATTCTCCTTCTTCTTCTACACATTCTCTTTCTAGTAATCCTTTTAAGGGTGTAAATAAGCCTCAAATTAAACTAGATGTTAAATTTGAACTACCTAAGTATTGTGGTGAATTAGATGTTGAAAAACTAGATGACTGGATTCAGCAAGTAGAAGTTTATTGCAGAGTTCAAAACCTCTTTGGTGATGCTTCTAGGATCTAGTTAGCCACTCTTTGGTTGGGAGGTACAACTCTTACCTGGTGGGAGAGAAGGACTAAAGCAGAAATTTCACAGCATGGTAGAGTCAATTTATCTTGGTTAGAATTCAATAATGCTCTTAAAAACAATTCTATCCCTTAGGTCACATGCAACAATTAATGATGAATTGGCAAGTGTTTAAACAAGGGAAAGGTTAAACTGTCCAAGAGTACACCCATGAATTCAGAAAGAAGGCTATTGCATTAAATGTACCTTTGTACACCCAAGATACTTTGTTTAAGTACATATGAGGTCTTCATTCATATCTTAGACATTTTATTCTGGTATTGAATTCTTGTAATTTGGATGAAGTGTCTGTTCAAGCTACACACTTAGAGTCAAGGGGAAAGGGTTCTTTTATTGATAATTTTGATAATGATAACTCTGTAAAGAAATCTTCTAAGAATGCAGAGACAGGGAAAGGAAAGAAGACAGCTACAGTCAAGAAGGATGACAAGCTTTCTTGCTCTCATTGTGACAGGAAGGGTCATGATGAAGATCATTGTTGGAAGTTGTATCCCAAATTGAAGCCTAAGTGGGCTCAAAGACAGAATCAAAAATAGAAGGGTAAGGAGAAAGCCACAAATGTTGTTATGGATCTTGGTTCTGATTCTGATGATGAAAGTTCTAAGATAACAACTATGGGTTTGAAAGGTAAATATCCCAATTCTAGTGTTTCCTTTGTTAGTTGTGCTTCTACTTCTAAATTTAATGATGCCTCTGAAGATAAGAAAAGGAATGAGCTTTTTCATTTAGGGGTTGTTGCTAAGAACATTAAGATTGATGCACTCATAGATAGTGGTTCTCAAGTTAACTTAATTTCTGAAGATGTTGTAAGAAACTTGGGATTGAAAACTACACAACATAAGAAACCTTATCCACTAGGCTGGATTTGCGAGAATGATAAGTTGAAAGTAACAAGACAATGCACTTTAAAATTTGCAATCACTAGTAAGTTTGTGGATGAAGTACAGTTTGATGTGGTTCCACTAGATATCTGTGGGACAGTTCTAGGTAGCTCTTATCTATATGATCGGAAAGATATTTTCTATAGGGAAAAGAATCATTATCATTTGTTTAAAGATGGCATTCAATATATTGTACATTCTCACAAGACTAAGACTGATCGTTCTTTTACAAACATAGGGAAATTAAAGAGGGTGATTAATGCAAGTAAAGATTTAACTCTTATGTATGTCAGCACAGGTGGTTCTAGATAGGAACTTGGAGTAGCTAACCAAGGTCAAATGTCATGGGATGCACCCATAGTACAGTATGAGGGAATGGTGATTGAAAGCATTGATAAATCCTTGGGTAAAAATGTTTTTGTTGCAAAAGATCGATATGTTGTTGATTTATTCTCTTTCATCTCTGAATTATTGTTCAGCTTGATGCTAGTCAATGTTTGTTGGTTAGTGGCTACGACAGTTGATGTAGATGCTTATGGAAGTGATAGAATGATGTTTATGTTCAACAATGTTGTTGCAGTCTTCATTGTTCTTGTGAGCCAGGTATACATATGTACAAAGGATACAGGACAAGTGGGGAGGCCAAGTCCTCACCTAATGTCAGTATAATTGTCACTTTTGGAGGTCCAAAAGGTCTTTGATGGGGAGGCCTGATCCAAAGGATCTTCACTAAAATTTGAAGTTTCTCATTTCTCTCCATAATTTGCACCTTCAGAAAGAGCTCAACGTCTTGATTCTAGTGCAACTTAAATGGAGCAAAAAGGAGTTCATTTGCTCAAGTTATGGCTAGTCAAACTTTGGGTCAAACTGCCATCAGGTGCATCTAGAAAGGTGAAAAAAATGATCATCTTGGAAATTGACAAAAGCAGCATCAAATTGAAGAGCACGTCAAGATGATTCTGGCAACGTTCATTTCGTTGAAATCCGACATCGTATGCTCGAGATATTGGCAGTCAAAGTTCAGTTGACTTGGTGGTACAATGGGTGACGTCAGCATGTTGACATGTCAGTCCGTACTATACGGAATCTGATGTGGACAAACCAAGCATGACACATGGTGGTCGAGTCATCTATACGGACCAATGAGATGCTGACACGTATACATCCTTACAACAAATCATCGGCATTGTCAGTGCGCAATTATCATCCCAGTTAGCAGACACATCCAAGTGAGTGGCCAATTAAGTTTTTCCATGTGGCACCCTCCTGGTGTGACATGTGGCCACTCCTTCCATCGGCATTTTGTTGGGACGTTCTGATAAAAAGGTTAAGGGGATTTGATCCCCTAACCTCATAACTACAAATCCATGCCTCCACCACTCGGCTGTGGGATTTCCTTAGTCCTATAATAGGCAGTTCTTTTTTTTGTTACCTGTCAGCCAAAAATTGGCTATTAAAAGCTAGTGGCCAGGGTTGAACCTTCGACCGCCGACTTACCAAAAGGTAATGCCACCAACACGCCAGTGTATGTATTCGATAATATAACGGGATGGGTTTATTTTATTGACTAGTTAGGCCTGATGCCTAACTAAATAACCTTAAAAGGTTATTTTTAAGTTTTAAATAAAACAAGACCAACAAACCCGCTGAAATAATGAAAGCCCGAGAAAAGCTTAAAACAAAATTTTATTAAATTTGAAGGGTTTAAATTATTTCTATGATTATTATGGAAGATCTTTTTATGTAATTAGGGGATTTTGGGGGATATTGTAAATCATATGGTTTTACACCATATTTGGTAAATTTGATGTATAAAATGGGAGTTTAGGAGTGAGTTTAGTGATCAGATTTTTCAAGTCTAGGTGGTGAAGCTGTGAACTAGAGAAATAGGGAGATTTTTATAAGGAGATTTTCGATCATTTCTATACATCGGAGTTTTGTTATGCTGCCAAAGTGCTGGAAAGAAATGATCTTGGTGCAATTGTAATTCTATTTTTGGAGATTAATCGGATCGGTTTTACTCTATTGGAGTGGACCTGGAGACATAGTCACGTTTCTGGTGAACTCCGTTATCAGATCGTTTGCACTCTCTCTCTCTCTCTCTCTTCTTCTTTCTCAATTTTGTTCTTTTCACCTTAAGTTTTTAATGCATAATTTCAATAATGTATGCATGAATTGTATTTTGGCTTAATTCACATGCTGATGTGTTAATTTTGTTTATGTAATTTGGATTTCCATGATTTGTAAACATTAAGCATTCAAATGCAATTAGTCTAGATCCTAATCAAATCACAGTGGCCTAGGAGGGGTTTTTGATGAGAATCTCTTGAAGAAAACATGGGTGAAGAAAACTAAATCTGATGAAGGAAACAAGGTTGTACTGGAAGCTCCTTCTGGTAATGCTTTGGGTAATTGATATCAAGCTAGTGGCCTAGGGGGGGTTTTTGATGAAAATCTCTTGCCCCCCTATATATAATTGGCACTGAATTGTTGGATGTCGCCAGTCATCGTGTTATTCATTAATGGAAGTATTAGCAATCCTATGTTGAATTGGATGAAATGATATAGGTCCACAGTTGAATTCTTTGCTTCTTGTCTGAGTTTGTTGAGTGACCAGAATTTTTAGGGAAATGCATTCAATGCAATAGAAAGTAAAGTAGGTATAGTTATAAAAGGGGAATTTGGAACCCTAATTCGAATTGTGCACTGAAGGAGAACAGTTCAAGAGAATTTTTTTCAAAATTTCAAAGGTGTGAAAGGTGATCCTAGCAGCGGATTTCTAGGTATTTCTGATTTTATATCTATTTTTTTCAGTCAATAGAACTTTGTTCGGGGTGAAACATGAAGCAAATCAAAAGAACTGTAACACTAGATGAGTATAGCAGCCAAAAGATAGTGCAAATCATTCAGGATGAGGATGATATGCAAAAGATATCAAATATATGGATAAATGGACCATATTATGAGCAAAATATTATTGAAAACACTCTGGAAAGATACTTTGTTGTTAATAATATTGAGTTGGAGAGCCTGCAGGATGTTCTCCCAAAAGAACTAATTGAGTGTGTCAAGGAAGCTATGGAATCTATGCCTTTGGACAGAAAAGAGTAGGAAATAATTTCTCATTTGAAGATATATTTTAGGCTATCTCTTACTAAATTGAAGAAGAGAATGAATGTGCTGAGATAGTGTATTGATTCGGCCAATAAAGTTTTCAACTACTGTCTTAAGTGGCCTCATGTAGTAGGCAAGTACAAGGATAAGTTGGAGGAAATCGAAAAAGAGCTTTTCAGAACTAGACATAATTACAGTATGTCTTTGGACAAGAATGGAGATGTTAAGAAGAAGGTTCATGCTTTGTAGGTTGAGCATACAAAGGTACACTATGCTAGGAATACTCTTATTGATGCCTTCTGGAAAGTAAAAGACATAACTGAAGGGAGATTAGAGCAGATGATTGAAGTGCTTAAGATAGGAGAAAAGTTGGAAGATGCATTCACCATTCCTGAGTCTCTTATTCATATCATCAAAAGAACATTAGAGAATAAAAACTTGATTATTGCTATTGGGATTGTGATGGATTCCTAGAAGAGATTCCTTCTAGAAATGAAAGCTAGGTATAAAATAATTTTCTAAATTTTTGCAGCAGTTGTCAAATTTTGATCAATTTTTGCATCATCAGTTGGGGAGAGAATGAAGTAAGAGTAAGTGCAGTAAAACATTAAAGGGGAGAGAAATAAGATGAGAAGTGTAGAGCGGATATAGTAGAGCTTTGTCATTGATGTCAAAGGGGGAGAGAATGAGTGAAAATTTACCTTGACATCCATAGGGGGAGCAGTAATTTTGGTCTTGCTAAGTTTTTGGTTTTGACACTTAGTCAATTTTTCACTAAGTGTTGTCATCAATGCCAAATGGGAGATTGTTGGCATATGGCTCTGAGAGATCATTTTTGGCTACTTGTGTTGTTATTGATGGAAACTAGAGTCTGTAGTATGGTCTTGCAATATTAGCATTGTTTATACCGGCAAGGGACTTAAGATTCTATATTCTACTAGCAGTAAGTATGAAGAACATGACATCTGGTTGGCAAGTTGATTCAATCACTTTATCGGATCATTTTTTCATGGTGTGGATCTCTAGGAAATCTCTCTTAGCATTTACACTATCCTCTGATGAGTCTTGTGGTATAGTATTAAGTCTAAGTTTGAGTTAAGAGATTATATACCATGATTCATGGTTTATTTCCATTATGGCCGACATGTTTTATATAGTGTATCGTGGATCTATGTGGAATATGTATTTTTCTATCTCTTATGTTTGGAACCTTGTTTTAGGTCCCTACTAAAGTCTAGCTGACTTGTGTGGGTATGCTTCATTTCCAATTAGAGATTTGAGTTGGCATAAATATTATATTTTATTATGAGGTTGACATAATTTGAATTTCTGATTAGCAAATATATAAAGGAGTTCGGCAAACCATTTTGAATGTAATGTAAGTTGTGGTCGTAGATATAATGTAGTAGTAAAGGTGTATCAAAAGAGAGTGAAAAGGGGAAATCAATTGTTTGAGGGCAGAATAGTTTTGGTATGCTAAGCAGTGCAATGTAGAGCAGAGCAAAAGTATGATCCAGTCAAGAGATCCAGAATCTGATTGTGAGCCTTAGTGGAACTAAATCTTGGCATTCATTGATGTTGTACTCTCAGTTCAAAATTCTATTGTAAACTTTATTATATCTATAAGGCAGTGAGTCTCTTTCTTTTGAGCAGTGAGCTCTAGGCAGTGTGCTTGAATGCAAGTGCATTCCCCTCTTTTATTTTACTTTTAACAGAGTAGACATTGTGGATTAATCTCCACCATGGTTTTTCCCCTAACAGGGTTTCCATGCAAAAATATCTGGTGTTATGATGTTCATTAATGTGACTGCATGTTTTCATCTATTGTGTACCACAAATGTTATATGAAGTTCTATTATTGTTGTTGATAGTTTTAGATATGTTTTGTAATTCAAAATCCTTGAACACTGATTCACCCCCCCTCTTAGTGTTCCCAGTGTCCAATAGTATCAACAATGCTTTTTGGTCCTATTGTTGTTGTGCTAATAGTGTCTATTGTTGAGCCTGCTACTATTGTTCTTGTCATTCTTTGTATTGATTCAACACTTGCTGATATGCTTGGTGCTAGGCTGCTTTTTGTTGTGTGAGATATTGTGCTTTTTCCTACACTTGTTGAGCTTGGTATTGGGCTTGGGCCTAAGCTTCAGCTTGCACTTGAGCTTGTGCTTGTAGAGCAGCATGTGCAATCTATGCAGCTTGAGCAACTTGTTTTTGTTGTTGTTGCAATAAGGCTTGGGCTTGTGCATGTTGTGATTGGTGTGCGGCTTGAGCAGCTTGCACTGCTTGTGTGGCTTTCGTTGCTTGAGTGGCTTCTTCTTCTTGTTTTTGTTACAATAAGGCTTGGGCTTGTGCAGCCTGCTATGCTTGTTGCACTTGTTGTGCTTGGTGTGCAGCTTGTCGGTTTTGGATTTACTGAAGTACCTTTTGATAGGAAAATTATTGAGGAGCTTGTAATGCAATGCTATATTGATTTTATGTATTTTATTTTGGTGGCGTTGGTGGTGGAGGTGGATTTGGAATGGTGGTTGTTGTGGTGATGAGAGGTACCATTGTATTGATGAGTGGGTTTTCATTGGTGGATGGTGCTATCGATATGCTTGGTCCTTGTGAGACCATGTTTTGAGATGTTTGGGGGATGGTTGATGATGTGGTGATTTCTTGTGTGGTTTCCATTTTTTGTTGCGATATTGATGGAAAGATGGGAGGATTTAGTATGATGCTTTGATTGATGTTCAAGATGTTGGTTTTATTTTGATTGATACTTGGTAAAGGGGGAAGCCCTAAGCCAAGAGGTGGTGTGGATATTGATGGCAATAGTGGAAGTGGTGGAAATGTGAGTGGCATACTCCCTTGGGGGAATGATGAAGATGTAGTGTCAAAAATGCCTCTTGGTCCAAATAAGTCTCCTTCTCCTTGCAAGGTTGTGGGGAGAGAAGTTTGAGGTGTTGCACAAAAGGATGATGATGATGGGTCATTGGGATCATGAAAAGTGAGGGGAACGTATGTATGTAATGGATTTTGGGGTATGGATTTCCCCAAGATGCTATTTGCATCCAAATCTTGATTGTTTATGAGGGGGTGTGTTTGTAGTGCATTGAGAAATGTGCTTCCTTTGTTAACAATAGGTTGAGTTGGATCAATGGATGATCTAATTTGGGGGATGGTTTGAGTGATATTTTAAATTGGAGGTGTAGATGAAATGGGGGGTATGGATGAAATTGGAGGCATGACCCCAAAAGGTGGTTCCACAATGGTACTCACATCAAAATCAGAAGGGAGTTTAGCCCCTTGTTTTGCTAATTCAAGCATGTATAGTGAGGGATTGAATCTCATCATGATGTTGATTATTCTATGATTCTCATGATTTTGGACCATTTTGACAATCTCATCTTATGTCATTCCAAAGGGATTATTGGTAAGATCCTCCACTTGACCTTCCTCTTGAGGATTTTGTGATGATGAAGGAAAGTTAGTTAGAGGATTGCTTGATCCCATGGGATTCATTTCGGAATTTTTTTGACTTAGGTCACTTGAAGTGGATATTTCTTTGTTGGATTCCATGTTCCTCTTGTGTTGAGATCTAGTTTGAACCATAAAAATAAGGATCAATTTTCAAGAATGTGGGAGATGAATCTCTAATTCTTTGGATTGATCTATCTTTAGCTACAAAAGAGAAGATTTAGGATGCTTAAGGATCAAAAGATGAAATGATGAAGTGTGTGAAAGATGAATGATGTGGATGATTTAACTCTTAGAATATCTTGAGGGGATGCTATACTTTTGGGACTTTCTTGGATACTTTGATTTGTTTGGATTTTGATTTTGGATTCTTTGATTTTTTGGATTTTGGTTTTCCTTGATTTGGTTTGATTTTGGATAATGAACAAATAGATCCCAAGATGTTGGATGTTATCTATGGGATAGATTTGCTCATAAGATGATAATTTGACTAAGTGTAGGGAGAAGGATGCATCTACCCACACCTAAACAAACAAGATGATAATTCAACTAAGCATATGGAGAAGGATGCATCTACATATACCTAGCTAAACAAGATGATTTGATGATTTTTACTAAGCACATGAAGAAGGATGCATCTACATATACCTAACCAAAGATGTTTTGATGTTTTGATTCAAGGATTTCAAGGATTTTTATTTGCTTAAGGATTTTGTTTCAATGATTTTGATGTGCCAAAAAGTCTAGCATGAAGGATGATTTCAAGATTTTCAAGAGTTGTTGGTGAGATGATTTTGGTTTGATGTTTGAAAGATGGGTGAAAGTTTTGATTTTGATCCTAGGTGTACCTAAAAGGACTCTTGTTTACAAGACCTCAGTTCTGAAGAACATGATTTACTCTAAACAAGGTGTTCAAATTCCCAAAAAAGATTTGGATTTTGACAATAATAGAATGAGTACAATCCGGGATTGTTTCTTGAAGCTTTACTGTAAAAGTTGAAAAGTAATCTTCGTCTGAATTCGTAGAGTGTTGAGAGATGCTTTTGATGTTTTTTGGGACTAAGAGCTTTTGTTTTTGGTTTCTGTATTTTGATCTTGCATGAAATCATTTAAGACACATGTGTGGGATTCAATTGTTCTTAGCTTTGCTTAGTGACTTCTTTTTACCACAAACAATTCTTGATTAGCTTGTTGAAACTAGATGTCCAATGTCTTAACTTCTTCTCATCCCACAAAATACATTAAGTGGAACTTTGATGAAATCAAGGCAAAAGTTACCTATTGTTGACTTTAGTAAGCAAATTGAGATATAAATCCAAGTGTTTAGAAACCTCTAAGGATAAAATCCCAAGGGCAAGCAATAACACATAATTTTTTCAATGGTATTTGCTCCCTAAAGGGTTTGAAGTTTTGATGACAATGTTAAATGTTTGTTTTCCAATGTTTACAAACAAGCAAAGTGTTTTGTAACCAAGAACAAGCACAACCCTATGGATATGAAAGACTGTATTTGTTGAGTCCCCACTTAAACAAGTCTAGCTATGCTTATTTTTAGCGAATGGTTAGATGCTTGACCCCACTGGCTCCCCTCCATGACACTTACTTATATGGGGCAGCCAAGCATCAACACCCATGAAACTCCCATGGCATTCTTTCTATTTCTACTAAAAATCGTAAAAGTGTAGGGCGCTTCAGAACAACCATTCCTGCACCAACAAATAGATAGGGATTTTGGCCTTTTCTAAACAAGGGTTTTAATTCAAACTTTCCATTCGTAGGGATTCATCCATGCAGCGAGAGACCATTGTTTCCCTTCTCGTTGGAACCAACTGCATGATATTGGCCTTTGTTTCAATATCCACACTTATATACTGGCTAGAAATACACTTGACTTTAGCGTGTTATCAGTTGGGTCATTCCTTGGGTGATTACTTTTTCCCACAAGGCAGACCCTCTAAGATAAACAAAAGTGAGCAAGCAATATCTATAACTTGATCAATCTTTGTTGCAACACAAAGAGAGAAAATATACGCAATACCCTCTGCTCACACTCGCAAGATGTTTTGTTCAATTTTAATCCCAAAATGAAATGTGGAAGCAATTACTTTACCTAACTTAAGATCATCAAAAGGCCTTTTGATTCTCAATATCACCATGAGGTGTGAGAGAAGTGCATACATCCTTTCAATGGTATTACTTTGAGTAAGCAATTACTAGACAAAGAAGCACTTGTTCATTTTAAACCCACAAAGCAATAATGACTTCTTTTTAAGCACCAAAGGAAATATGAAGATTGCCTTGTTCAATTGTTAAGCCTCAAACCAAATCTAGTGAGTTTTTCCTAAAGTTCTTTTTAAGCCCTTTGTAGCAAAAATTGAAATGTTCTTTTTAGAGCCCAAAAGAAATTTAGTAGGTCCTAAGCATGAGAGATAACAAATTTGTAAGAGAAATTTTGAATTCTCTAAGAGTGTTAAACAAACACTAAAGTGTTTAAAAACACTTGGTCTTATGAGATAGTGATGTCATCATGCCTTTTTCAATCTTGTCTCTCTCCTTCACTTTGATTTGGCCAACCTACAAGAAACTAGTTAGACCTGCAAAATAGAAGTTAAGAAAGCAAGTAATAACCTAAATGATCAAAATTGAAAAAGGCACATGTCATAAAAGAAAATTGAATTTCACTTTTTACTTTACTCCAATGGTGCTATATAACACCTCTTGTCAGTTAGCATCATTTTACAGTAGGGACAAAGAGTGTGATAGCATCACTATTTGGCCCAACGGTGCTATTTGGAATTTGAAAATTCCAGCGGTTGAAAATAGACCCAGCGGTGTAGTTTAAGATTTTGAATTCTGAGCGAGAACACTAGAGCGTCGTTGTTTGAAGTTTGAAGCGGTGCTATATGGCAACGCTAGAGCTCCAATAGTTATGTATTGTGACGCTGGTCCGCTAGTAGTGGAGTTCCCTATAAACACAAAAATAGAGAAAAAAAGCACATAATTTGATGAAAAAATGTGATTTAAACTTTTGGTTTGCGCTCCTTCTAGCACCAAATGTATGAACCAAGATCCTAGTACCTGCAAAACACAACAAACAAACACATTAGAAGATTCAAATGCAAGTTAAGATCAAAGTTCCCCATAAAATCCATTAACAATGCTCAAAATAGGATTAGAAACAAGAACACAATGGAAAAGCAAAGAGATAGATTAAATCCTATAAAAAAGCATGCAAACTCTTGATCTTATGGGGGAGTTGGTGCCAATTTGATGTGGAAATTGGCCCTTTCCCAACTTCTATGCAAGCTTTTGATGATTTGGTGATGACTAATCCACTTGGTGATTGCTTCAAATGAACTCCATGGAGAAAACATGCAATAACCTAACTATGCCTTGATGAAATTGATGAAAATGCTAATGCTTGAGGATGCAGATGAGTAGAGTAAGTTTGCTCAAATTGTGGATGATCAAATGAGGAGAGAAGCCTCTTATTTATATAATGACAAGTTGGAGAAATGCCCAAAATGGAGCAATGTGGGACTAACTTTCAACCAATGGCAAGATGCCACTTGTCAAGAGATGAGTGGATGAAGGATGTGCATATTTTAATGAATGTTCCCATAAATGCATATATTTGAAATTTGAAAATGGTGAAATGACAAGGTGTATGAAGAGTCAAATGGAGTAATGGCCACTTGGCTCAATGCAAAAGGACTTATAAGATGAAATCAATGTCTTGTTGGAAGGACAAAGTCCACTTGGAAGAAATTCAAATTTGAAGGAATATTCCTCTATTATGCCATGTTGAGAGAAAATAGGGATTTAGTAAATGAATTAAATCTATTTTCATGTGCAAGTGGAAAAAGCTAGAGGATGGGACATGGTTTAGAATTAAATTAATCAGGGGTTAATTAATTTAATGAAGGATTAGATGATGTGACTAATTGATTTAGATTTATGGGTTGATTTAAATCAAAAGATGAGAAGAATATGGTTTAGAGATTAATTAAATAAATATTTTTGATTGATTTAATTAGAGGGAATGGTGTTAGATTAAATCAAATAAGTTTTTAATTTATTTAATTTAATAGGATGACTTTAAAGATTTAATCAAATAAAATGAATTATTTAATTAAATAGAGATAATTAGATCAGATTGATTGATTTAATTAACAAGAGAGAATGACTTAATCAGATAAATGATTTATTTAATTAAGGGAGAAAAATTGATGAATTTAATCAAATAAGGGTATTCGATTAAATGGTTAGACTGAGGGATGATTAAGGATGAAATGGTGTTAGTAGTCAGGATCAAATGCGTAACATCAATCAATACATTTTACGTGTCTACAAAATGATTGATGACAATGTTCTCTTCTTCTAGGCTATAAATAGGGGGCAGCAACAAAAGCAAAAAAGTTTTTAGTTTTTCTAGAAAAAGTCTTTCCAAAAAAAGGAAGTTACTTCAAATACCTTTTCGAAGTAGTTAGATCTATTTAGGGAGTTTTTATGTTTTCAGAAGTGGAAAGTTTTGTGGAATACTACTATTCTCTGGCATGTTATATTATAACTCAAACTATCATCAGATTGGCATCCGACCTTTGTTTTTTAGCTTATTTGATATTGAATTTTGATCCATTTAGAAGAATCTTTGAAACTGTGCATATTATGGCCTTTTCAAAGTTCCTTCTTTATGTTCGCTTCCAAGTCAAAAAATTGTGTTAAGCTTATTTTGATAGTTTGGGTAGCTAATTTTCATGTTGTAAGCTTCTATGTTGAATAATAGTTTTCAAAAATTAGATTATGTCTGTTGAACTTCTCTATTTTCTATAAAAGTTGTTATTTTCCATATTATGCCATAAAAAGAGAAAAGGTTTCTACAATTTTTGGATATTTTTGTTAACTTGTAGAGTTTTCTTATGTTTGATTAGACCTCAATGAGTGCTTCCTGCAGGGAGATCTAAAAGACTATACTGTTCTTTTACTTAGCATTTTTTGCTCATTCTCTTCTCAACAATGAAGGTTTGTGACATTCTATGTCTATTAAATCATACATAGGAAATAATTTAAGGTTTGAAATGTTGTTAAAGCTTTGGCACATCACCATTTTCACATTTTAATTACATTTCCTTCTACCTTTTTCTCCCAACACAAAGAAGATCCAACTTTCTATAAAAGTCCTAGAGGCATTCAGTGAGGCACAAATTGGTCCCCCACTCACTGAATTTCCCATAAGGCTATCGAAGAGGTGCAATCTTTGATGATCAATAGTAATATTGAGCTTGGTGCCCTACAAGAGTGTGAGCTCTCTTGGCATATGATTTTCTCCTTGGTTGGAATGTTATTGCTAGTGTTCCCCAAGGTATGACTTTTTATTCCTTGACTAGAATTCCTCTCTTGGTGGTGACATCAAGTGTGATGTTCCCTAAGGTGTGATCGCTCATGAATTAAGAAAAAATATTTTAATTATATTGATTATTTACCTATTTTAACTTCGTTTCATTTAAATTGTGTCATAACCATGGCCATCAAGCATAATATAACTTTCTTTCTAGTGGGGTCATGTTATTATATTCCATGAGTACCTAGCATAATACAACTTTCTAACCTTCTATAGAAATTTTATTCCATCATTTTCTAGCATAATACTGCTTGTTAGCCCTGTGAAGCAATTTTATTCCATGAGTGTCTATCATAATAAAGCTTGATAGCCTTGTGAAGAAGTTTTATTCCATGAGTGTCTAGCATAATACAACTTGCTAGCCTTGTGAAGCAATTTGATTCCATGAGTGTCTAGAATAATATAGATTACTAGCCTTGTGAAGCAATTTTATTCCATGAGTGTCTAGCATAATGTAGCTTGGTAGCCTTGTGAAGCATGTTTATTTGTGGCACTTTATCAAAGCTATCAGGAAGTAAAACATTGGTATCGATTGAAAAATGGGTATACACTTGTAGACATGGTGCATCCTTCCCATTTATACCACCCTTTTTAAGAGTACACCCCCTATAGACCTAGTGTTTATTTCTCATCTTTGTCTTTGGGGATCGCCTGGTGAATATCAAACTTCACTAGCCATTGTGAGTATATTTTATGGACACATAGTATAATACAATTTATTAGTCCATATTTTTTTATTTTTCACATTAATTTTGACATTGTATGTTTGTGTATCTTGTATCATAGCTATACATATGTGTGTTCTTTTGTGTCTATGTTGGTTTGCCTTTAGATCATAGACCTTGTGGGCTTGATCACACTCCTTGATCCTTTGTCATCTTATCTTTCCAATAATTATACAATTGGACCTCCCTTGACATATATTTCTCTACTTTAGTGTGAGTCTAAGCGTAAGTTCATACCCTCACTAAAGTGGGGACTAAATATAGTGTAGAAAATTATATACCTTTACAATTTCATATGATGTTTGGGTCCCTTAATTTATTGGACTTAATTAAGCTTATAATTTTCTAAATTATGCATTCCAATGCCTAATTCTTACCATTTTCCAAAAGGGGAACCAAAATTAAATAAATGCATTTAATAATTTAATTGCCTTGCATCATGTGTGCCCTAGAAGTTTAGGCTAGGACCCATTCACCCATGGGTGAATGGATCACCTTTATGAGCCAAGACCCAAATTAAAATATTTTTTTTGTAGCATCTTGGAACCAATGAAAATGGAATAAGGGTGGGATGAGATGGGTTTTTTCTTTAGGTTTTTTTCCACTTTACAAAGGTTCCACCCAAGGATAACCCTCGAGATTTCAATGCAAAGGAGATTGAAATATAACAATAGGGCTATCCTAGGGTTTGAAAATGATTTAATGAGGGGTTCACCACCAAGTTTAGACAAGGAAAAATTATGATTTGGAAAACACATTATGATATGTAAATCAATGCTAAATGACCTAAGAAGATGAACAAACTATAATTAAAAGTTACAAAACTAGAAGTGTGCACCTGGAATCTGAAGAGAGATGAAATGGAGCTCTGAAATCCTGAAAGGTCTAACTTTTTAGACTAGTGGGATTCAATTCACATTATGGGAAAATCAGCCCCAGTTCTGGGAAACTGCATCGAAATAGGTTTCAGGCAAATGGCTATCCAAATCTGCAAAGATCTCTGAAAAACTCCTATAGTGGGACTCATTTTCCACTCTTGGTGAATGAGTCCAGTTTGGCTTTTCTGGAAATTCAATGTCTAGATTTGCTCCCCTTGGTCTACTCAATTTGTACTTCCAAGAGTCTGGATCTAAAACCTTGATTTTTGGGGATGTAAGTGACTTTTTGTGAAGATTTTGACCTTGCAAAGGGGGAGATGACTCCAACAAGTTTGAAACCTATTTTTCAATCATCTCCAAGCCTTTGAAGCACCTAGATTTGCAATCAAACAAAGAAAGAGAGAAAAAGTGTTGATTGTTAGGGAATAGGGGTTTGCCTTGGTCAAACCCCTTTTAGGTAATTAAACCAAATGATGAAATAAGATAATGAAGCATCAACATGAAGTAATGCAATTAGAACCTTGCTATGATGATGGATCTTAGATTGTCGCAACAATTGATGAAGAAATCTGACTTGAATGCCTTAGAAATGACCTTGAATGCTTGAATCTTGCTTGCTTGACTTGATAACATGTAGACTTATGTTACTTGTTATGAAATGAGGATTTGAAAGCCTTCTTATATAGGCAATCCACTCAAAGTATCATTAATTTGATTCCCAAGGCTGACATAGGAAAAATTTGAATTAAAACCCCACTTTTCCCATTCAACGCCTTAAAAATAGGCCAAATGGGACTCATTCACCATCCTAGGTGAATGAGTCCCACCTAGATGGGACTCATTTTCCCAAGGTGGCGAATGGGTCCCACAAGGGCTATTTTTCAAGCTAAAGTGTCAAGGAGTGAAGAATTTTAGTTTTTATGTTTATTTTGTCAAGTTTTTTTAATCAAAATATGCTTTAGGATGCATAATATGGGGTCATAGGGGCTATTAATGATGATATAAAGGTCATAAATGCAAGAGGGCCCAAAATACAATGTGAAAGTGTAAATAAATACACTGTACAACACTAAATTAAGGAAAAAATGGGTCTATCTAGCTTAGAAGGGCCCTAAATCCCATGTGAATGTGTAAAACACAATACAACACTAGATTAGGTCCACTTGATTTACAAGCCTCCCAAATTTAATATGAAGATGTAAATAAATACATTTTACAACATTAAATTAGGGCAGAGTTAAGTTTATTTAGCATTAAAGGGGCCCAAGATCTAATGTGGATGTGTAAAACACCTCACAACACTAGACCAAGGCGATATTAAGTCCAATTTATCATTAATTATTCAAAAATCAAGCAAGGAAAAGTTGTACTTTGTCGGTGAATCCACATCTTAATGTTCAAAATTCAATTTGCAAATTCCAGCTTCCAAGATCTAATTTTTGAGAAATTGAATAAAAGCCATATAAATGTTAGAGTGAATTAAAGTTTTGTACCTATTAGTTTATCTTACTAGGGACTTAGGGGACTTATTCACATGTTTAAGTTTACTTAGGATATAAGATTCTTTATAGAAGTCTTAGTTGGATTTTCTAGAACTTATCTTATCTAGTTTCAATGCATCATTTTCTAAGTAGTTAGTTTGTTAGTCATCTCATGTCATAGGATTAAGACTCATGTCACATTTATGTTCAATCGTATTCCACAACTTACCTATATAAGGAAGGTCATTGTACACATATGTAATATACTTCATACCTCATAATAATTTTGATAGGTCTTAATATCAAGCAAGCTCATATTCTTGCATACTCTCTTATAGAAGGTTTTTATTGTTTTTGTAGGTGGTCTTAGGTATTGAGATAATCTTCAGCTCTTACAATAAATATGTAATCTTTTGATCTTTTGAAATCTAACACTTAAGGAGAAACTTTTGAGAAGAAAATATTACTGTCAAGAGCATTCAATAGCAACATTATCAGACAGTATAGAATCAATTAACGATCCAACATCATGTCAAATTTTATGTGTGTTCATGTTGTCTTGTGAAGGAGATCAAGTGTTGTAGGTCTTCAGTAATCCAAGAATTCAACCAATTCAAGCAATCAAGCAATATCCAATTCCTTGAAGTGGTGTGTCTATCTTTAGTACTTCAAGGAAGCCATTGAAGGGTGGTGAGTTGTAGAAATTTATTCATTCATCATTTCCTTCCTTTCCATTAAGGTTTTCGTCATTGATATTTCCATTGTGAAAATGGGAACACTATTCATAGGGTTTGACTAAGGAAAACCCCCATATGACAACATTTTCCCTCCTTGTAAATGTGAAAGTTATAGGCTAAAGAAGGATTGAAGAGATCTTGAAGATCTATTTTGCATTGTTGCATTTGTTGTCATCAAAGTTTTCAAGACACATAAACTAAGTTGTAAAATTAATTTGCGACATTCCAACAAATTCGTAAGTGGAAAATAGAAGCTTAGATCCGACACTAGAGGACCTATAAAGTTGACCAGGACCCATTTTCAAAGACCCATTCACCATTAGGTGAATGAATCCTTGTAGGAAAATAAAAACCAATTTTTTTGTGCAACTTTGTTGTCCTCTACACTTTCTAGATCCACTTTCAAACTACTAGTTTTGTCTGCCAGTTGTCGGGGTCCTATATTTTATGTATTAGGGCACATAAGATAATTAGTTTAATCATTCTAAGGTATTTCAAATCCATTATATTCCCCCATTAGATGTAGATTCAAGTCTGATTAATTTTCCATTAGGGTTGAAAGTTAATATTTTCACCTTGTGGTCTACATCTCTAATGTAATCCTGGAAAAAGCCCCCTTACATCCTAGTTTCTTTGAATTTAGGACCTAGGATCCCCTTTTTCTATATTTCAATTTGAAATTTTAGTTGGAAAGCTTTTATGATTTGAAAATGACTCTAGATCAATTCCTACCTAAAATGATTACTTAAAATGTATATAAGAACATGTTTTCCTCTCATTTTGAAAAATTGGAGAAAAATTTTATGATGAAGAAAGCAATTCATGAAAGGAGATAAAATTGAAGATCCTAAGATCAATCAAGGGAAATCAAGGGAAGATTTATGAATATTATTGTAGAAATTCAAGATCCAAGCATCATGTTAAAGTGTATGTGAGTTCATATTTTTATATTTTTGTGTTTGTGAAGGCTAACCCTTTTGTAGGTCTCCAAGCAATTCAAGAAAACTAAGCAATCAATATCTGAGACCTTGAGGAGATTTGCATGACTTTAGTCCTTCAAGGAAGCCATTGAAGTGTGGTGAGTTACAACACTTTCTTGATTCATCATTCATTCCTATCATTTATCCTTTTATCATTGACATTTCCATTATGGAAGTTGAAACACTAACATAGGGTTTGACTAAGGTAAGCACCTAAATGGCACAACCCTTCCTATCTATTTGAATGTACAAGTTGTAGTTTTGGAGAGGATTGAATGAAGTTTGAATATCAATCATTCATTGTTGCATTCAAAACCCTACACCTTGAAAAATCACAGAAACTCACCTAAAAAATTATTTGGCAGTGATCTAAGAAATTTACAAGTGGGAATTAGAATCTTAGATCTAACATCAGAGGACTATAAAAATAGATCTAGGACAACCCTATAAGGACATAGATTCCCTTGGGAACTTATGTCCTCCTACTCTAACTGATACCAAATTTTTAGGATTGGAACAAAGTATTCGACCCTTCCTAGATCTGCCTGTGAATCCATGTTATGGTCTATTAATTGTTAATATCTTGCATTTTCATATTCAGGTACATAGTGCATAGTGTAATTAGGTTAATCAAGGGAAATTAATTCCAATCTATTCCAAGAACCTAAAAGATGCAGATCCGGGTCTAATTGACTCACCTTCATGGTTGAAAGTCAATATAAACACCTTGTTGATCTCCATCTTAATAAAAGCATAGAAAAAGGAGCAAAATTAACCCTAGGTTTTTATAAATTAAACATAGGGTTCCCTTTTTCTTTGTTTCAATGTGTGTGTGTATGAAGCATTGTGTAAATTCCTAGCTGTGTACAACATCATATCCATAATTTAATTATGTTTAGATGGTATAGTTCATTATAGAATTTCATTACAACATCTATATTAATACATATATTCATGAACCAAAATATAATAATAATCAGTCAAGCAATCTTGGATAATGGATGCATCCCAAAAATACCTCCAAAATAAAATACATCCATCACCTTTCAAGGGACTAGGAAACATGACACACATGTAGTTCAATACCATTTACATCAAGAATAGCAATAAAATAGCCATAGAAGAGACAATAAATTAGGACATAAAAAAATAATATCAAAATATGATCATCTAACATCACAAGATATACACAATACAATGTTCACACTAACATCACATGCTAGGAATAGGTAGGCAACACACAAGTTCTCGACAACTAGTGAGGCATTCTCAATTCCTATAAATTAAAGAAAAACCAATAAAAAATATTCTATTTATTTATTCTATTTTATTTTTATATTAAAAACTAAAATATTTACCTCTTCAACCTTGACAATTTCATGGTTGTATATTAGTGGTGATTTGGAAAAAAATTATTGAAGAATAACCTTTTACAAAATGTAAGCATTCTCTAAAAAGTTGCAGACTAGAAAATGCTATTATGAGGCCAAGCTCAAATGAGCTTAGCCTCTTACTTTTTTCTTTAAAGAACAAAAGCATGGCTTTCCCAAATTTTGGTCCCCCATCTCCCTACACGCAACCTTATATGACTACTTAAGTAATGAACTAACACAATACAATGATTGAACACAACAAGCATGTGTGAAGAAACTCAAAATCCTTAATATATTTCTTTAGAATAATATAAACATATAAAATGAGACAACACTAAATAAAAGACATCATTGATATCATGTCAAAAAAGGATAAGTATCATGAAAGGATTGATATAGAATTTTTTATATTTCTTCAAATATAATGTACATATATTAAAGAGCTTATCTCTCACTTTTTAAACCTATTTACATTACAAGGATATAATCCTTTTAAAAAGGAAAAGAATACAAATAAAATTCTCATGGATGGATGACTCTTCTCATTTACAATAGTTTAATGAGCTAATTACAAACTACATGAAGGACATGTGAAAAAAATGGAAGAATTCCATGAGCCTTTGTAGGATTTTGGAAGGATTAGTTAGTGAAAAAATAATTTTTGAACTCTCATACTAGTGAAAGTATAACCCTTCATCATCTAACTAAGTTGTTCCACTATATATGGAGGAATAAAAAATTAAGAGTAAGATAGCACCATTTTCCTATAAGTCCTACAACTATTTTTGTGTAACATATCACCATACAATTAATCTAGTGAAGAGGATAATGAATGATATATGAGACAAAGAGAAATATATAAAAACTTAAATAATTCACTTAATCATCAAACCCTAAACATCATTTAAATTACTTTAATCATGTTAATTTATTACCATTTATCACATCACATATCATTTATTGTTTAATAATCAATTATTAATTGAACCAATGCAGCAGGTACATAAAATGTGAATGGTGATCCTAGAACTGCACAAACACAAAGAACAAACACATAATTAGTCCAATATGCAAGTTAGAAACAACATTCCCTATGAAATTCATTTGAAACATGAAAACAAGAAATAATATGAAGAACACAATAAAAAAATATATTAAATCCTATTTAAATGATCAAACTCTCAATCCCATGGGGGAATTGGTGCCATTTTGATGTGGAAAATGGCCCTTTCCCAATTCCTTGCAAGCTTGATGATCAATGGTGAAGATTTGATGCTCCTTGGTGAAATTTCTCCATAACCTAGCTATGAAATGATAAAAATGGATGAAAATGGATGAGGATTGCTCAAAACATGAAAATGATAAACTTGCTCAAGTTGTGGATGAAAATGCATAAGATTATGAATGAATATGTGGATCCAAAATCAATATGAGAGCCTTCTATTTATAGAAGAGAATGATGGAGGAATAGGAAAAATGGATGAATGTGGGATCAAACACCAACCAATAGCACAATGCCACTTGTCAACATGTGAGTGTATAGAGGTGGAGCACATTTTGATGAATGTGCACATTAATGGTATTAGGTGGAAATTAAAATTTTGAGAAATGACATGTTGGAGGGAGATGAAAGAAGAATTAAATTCCACTTGACTCAAGAAAAGGACATGTAAGAGGCCTTTAATGCCTTGTTGGATGGACAAGTCCTTTTGGGGGGAGAATTCAAATTTGAGGAATATTCCATATTTATGCCTTTTTTGAATGAAATGGAAGAATTTATAAATTAATTAAATTGATTTACTTGCACAAGTTGCAAAATCTAGAGGATTTGAGGGATTAGTATTAGTGTTAATTACGAATTGATTAATTTAGGTGGAGATTAGCTGATTCAACATTGTGATTTAGATTTTAGGATTTAAATTAATCAAAATGAGAGGAATAATGATATTAGACTTAATTAAATAAAGTTTGATTTATTTAATCAAAGGGGATGGTGTTAAATTCAAATCAAATAAAGATTGATTTATTTAATTTGAAAGAGATGACATTAGAGCTTAATTAAATAAAATGAATTATTTAATTAAAAGAGGATGATGTGATGATTTAATGAAATAAAGATTAATTTATTTAATTAAAAGAGGAGATTAGGATTAATTAAACAAAATGATTTATTTAATTAAGAGAAGATGATGATTTAATCAAATAAAATTGATTTACTTAAAATTAAAGGGTGAAATATGATGAATTTAATCAAATAAAGATTATTCGATTAAATGATTAGTAAAGGAGATGATTCAGGATGAACTGGTGTTAGTAAATCAAGATTAGGTGCATGAGATCAATCAGTATATTTCACGTGTCTACATTAATATAATTATCCATTTAATTAAATACTATTTTATTATATAATTAAATGAAAGATAAAAATATTTTATCTCTTTTCAATTAAAATTTCTATTATCATCTCATCAGTTAGCTTCTTCTTCCTTCATTAGTTAAATTTTTCTAATTTTAGAAAAATTTCCATCACTCACTGATTGAGTTCATCTTTGAATGGAAATTTCATCCTCACACTTATTCAATTATTGAATTAAATAATTCATTATTATCCTCTCATCAGTTCAAAAGGGAAAATTTTCATTTTCAATCGAGTTGACTTCACAACCTATTTAAGTAACTTATGTGCTAATTCCTATCCTCATCTCCTAGTAGATATTTCCTTAGAAATTTATAAATTAAATTGTTCCTTCATTATTGTCATACAATAACACTTTATGCAAATCAATTCTATCAAAATTATCTATTAGTTGAATAACAATGTTATGCTCTTGAGTTACATCCACATCTCAACAAATGAATCAACATCTACTTGAGGTTTCTAGCAAGGTTATATTTGAATTATATTTGATTTATAATTTATGTTTTGATTCTTTATATTTTTTAGTTATCAATTTTTTTGCTTACATTTTAGTGAACTTGACATGAATAGGCTAGCTTCTAACTTCTATTGTTTGTAAGTGTGTGTTGTTTTCTTCTCATATAATTAGTTGTAGGTTTTTTAAAGAGGTTCTATAAATTGATATTTTATAGGAGCATCTTGGGATAAAATGGATATTGAGGTTAAATCTGGAAGGTCCAAGAAATTAAAGTTGACATATAACACTTGCTATTTTGTTTGTATGAAAATATGTTTTTGCAACAATTACCTCTAGACATACATCTGGTTCTAAAAAGCTTTCTTATATGTTCTAGTTCTACTTATACCTTCTCTAATTTAAGAATAACTGTCCTCAACACTATAGATTTTCCATCTTCAATATCTTCCCCAAATCTGGGTGAGGCTACACTTGCCACACTCTCTTCCTCATCTTATGTTTTGTGAACCCTTATTTATTTTCCTCTACTGCTATTTTTTTGGGTTTGAGGACATTCAAATGACCTATGCATAGCCTCTCCACAATTGAAACATGCTCCACCAAATCCTCTTCTTTCTCTTTCAAAGTTTCCTCTTCATTTGGAGTAACCACTCCTTTTTCTACCTCCTTAGGTAGTATCTTCTCCTTTCTTATCCTAATAACAACATCTAGGATTTGACTAGATCCTCTTGCTTTTTAGGATTTACCCCTTCCTCTAGAACTATTATACTTTCTAGAAATATTTTCCTTTAACTTTAATGAAAATTTATAGGACTCTTCTACATTGGTAATTCTTCCCATGCTAATCTCATATTGGATAGAGTATGTAACCCATTTACATACTTGTAGATCTTCTCAACATCATCTTTAATGTAACTATCTCTAATGTGTAGTTTGTAAAATCCTCTATATACTCTTGCACACTCTTATTCCTCTATTTGAGGTTTTGCAACTTCATGACCATGGAGAGTTGATGGTCTAATAGAAACAACTTTTCCATTAACTTAATTACCATCCTTTCCAAGGTTTTTACTTTCTCCTTTCCTTCTCTCTATCTCTCAACTTGCACATGATTTGACCATAAAGATGCATGTTCCTTAGGCCTTGTAGTTAAAATCTTCACCATCTTAGGGTCTTCAATAGATTCTAAAACTTAAAAAATTCTCCATTTTTTAAAATGTAGTCTATTAAGTCCTCTAGGTTCAGGTTACCACTATAAGTTTGTTGGTCCTCATAGGATTTTTTGAAAAATTTATTCATTACACTCATAAACCTACTTTCTTGTTATTCTCGTCATTTATTTGCTTCTTCTTCATTGACCTCTACCTCATTATCACTCATATCCTTTATAGGTACCCCTCTATGTTATTTATTTCCACTAAAATAATTCTAGTTGTGATGCTTATCAAAATTTCTACAAGTTCGACATCCCTAGCTCATGGGATGGCTCTTCTGCATCTATCTATGTGTGCCATGTCTTCAAAACCATCTTTAGTTGCTGGTTCTTTTCTTCAGTATCCCTACAACATTATCCTTAGGGATTCTCGCTTAGCATGTCTACAGTCACAAGGACTCAACCTTGCTCTGATACCACTTGGTGTAGGTCACAATTTAGGAGCTTTAATAGACTACTAAAGTAGGTAACAATACAAAGCTTCTAACAACAAAAAAAGTTATACTTTATTTACATGAAAATGAACTATTACAACAAGATTATTCTAACATGCATTATAAAATTTAAAAACATGTATTTGGGTATTTTCCTTGGGCATTTAACCCAAAGGGTTGTATTTTTACATTAACACCAAAACACCTACTTTCTAAAAAATATAGCAAAATAACTAAATGTCAAGATTGCTCCATATAAGTTTTGCACATTTGTTTATTGTTTATCTAAAAAAAGGCCTTAATAATTTTGATCTCTCTCTTCCCTTTCTAACCATATAATTTTTTCTATATTTCAATAATGTTAAGGTTTTGATCTTCAATTTTTTTCTAATGTCTTTCTTTTTTGCTAAAAATCTACATATAATAATTTTGGTGTAATTTTTTATGTATTCTTCCAAATTTAAAATAAATTATATTTTTAATATTCTAAATTTTATTCTATATGCTTAAAAATAAATCAAAATTGATCATTTTTCAAAAAATAAGGGGCGAGCATGCTCAAATTTTCATTTTTTGGATGTTTTGACTTTAAAAATTAGTAAAAATTTCATATATTCATTAAAAAATGAATAGAAAAAATGGCCAAAAAGAATATGATGTTAGCTAATTTTCCATCAAAGTGATTTCTGAAATATCTAAAAAAGTCAGCATATTAAAGGGAGTATAATGGATGCCATGTTAGATTTTTTCACTAAAACATGAGCACTTTATGTGCTACTCCTATTTGAACCTTATAATATCAACCATTAAAAAAAGGTGGCTTAGGTACTCAATTATAATTACTAAAAATCTTTTTCTTATCAAATATTCAAATTTTGATAATGGTTATCATCAATTTATCATCTAAGATCAATTTTTACTAATTTAAGAAAAATATTGACCACTTTTGACCCCCTTTGAGTTCTCCATTTCCATGCACATACTTGTATTTTTCATCAATTTATAACTCCATTCTACTATGGGGTGTATGGAGTTGTGTTGTTTCCTTAATTTTTTTTATCTTTGTAGAAATTTTAAAACTTGAATGACTCAAAATCACCACCATTGTTAGTTCTCAAATTTTAGAATTTCTAGTAGTGTAATTTTGTTCAATTTGTTTAAACTCCTTAAGGTGGCTCAAGAGTTTGAATTTATCTATGAAGAACACACCCATTTCCTCCTAGATTTAATTATTTATAAAATATACATAGTATAAATAGTTATAAATATAAAATGTATTTATAAAACCAAATATGTAAAATTTGATTTAAATCCAACACACCAAATATTTGTGAGAACTCAAGTAAAATTAAACATATTTTTTTCACTATTTATGAAATATTCATAGAAATCAAATTGAAGAGCACAATTAATTAACCCCTCTAAAATTTCTATAGGTATTATAGGCCACTATCACATGTACACACTATTCCCTAGTGCCATGACTTTTCTTATATTTGGGTAGCTTTCTTTTTAAAGCAAGAGATTGTTAGGTTTATGATCAGATTAGTGCATAGAAAATTAATTCAAAATAACAACACAATAACACAACAGATACCCTAAGAAAACCCTCCTCTTGAGGGAGAAAAACCCAGCAACAATATATCACTTATATATTGAATCACAATGAGAGACTCCTTTACAAAAGAGGCTAATAATGAGGCCAAGAGAATGCACCATAAATTGATGCTCACATAGATATAATCAGATGTAACTCACTAAAGATGAATCTCAGCCTACAACAACATCGAACTGCTCTTGACTATGAACTCAATCTACCTTGTAGATGAACTTTCACTTTAGATGAATAGGAAATAAATCGATAATGGAACAATGAGATATCAACAAGTATATATACAATGTGATAGAGGAGGACATGTCTTTTCAAAACAACAAGTCATCCCAACATAGGATGATGCACCCCTTCAATAAAATTGTGTCCATACAAGAGGTCGGTCTCATTAACAATTCATGCCTCTTCATTAATTCATGCCACCCTAATAATTAAATATAATAAATAACAATCGTGCCTCTTCAATAAATCATAGTCTCTATAAATTAAATAGCCCTATGCTATGATTTAATTTATCATCATGAAGTAAATCACTGGAGGAATACAACCAATGCTACTTAAGAACATCAACACTCCCTCTCAGCTAGGGAGGATACTTCCAGCTGCACACGACATATCACCTCATCGTGATGTCTACCACAATGGCTACTCCCATATGTGGAAAGGAAAGATATCACCTCATCGTGATATCAAATATCACCTCATCGTAACATCAACCATCATGGCTACACCCATGTATGGTATGTATAAGTGTTCATCACTTAACGTGATGTTGTCACCTCATCGTGACTTTCACCATGGCTCTCCCAGAGGGTGAAAACACAAGTACAAGAAAATCATCATAGACTCTCTCGCGTGATGCTATCATGGAGTCACACACATGACATCCACCATGGCTCTCCCAGATGGTGGAAAAAAGGGCTTTCACCTCAAATCTCAAAAGAGAAATGCATTAACCAAGGGCTTGCACCTCAAATCTCTCTCAAAGAGAAATGCATTAAAGAGGATCACTGATACTGAGACTCCTTCTCAGCTAGGGCTTGATTCTCCACCATACCAAGCTTGTCTCGAAAGTACACAAACTTTATCCTAGAAAGAGGCTTGGTGAGAATGTCTATCGTCTACTCATCAGTGTTGATATACCTCAACTGAATTGCTTTCCTCAATACCATATCTCTAATATAATGGTATTTGATCTCAACATGTTTGGTTCTATCATGAAACACAAGATTGACAGAAAGCTTCACACAACTCTAGTTATCACAATGAATGATAGTAGGCTCCATTGATTTCCCAAACAATCCTGCAAGGAGCTTTTGAAGCCACATTGCTTCTCGAGCTACCACACAAGATGCAATATACTCAGCCTCTGTTGTACTCAATACTACAAATGACTGCTTCCTATTGCACTAGGATATCATCACAGACCCCAAACTGAAGCAGCATCCAGAGGTGCTCATCCAATCAGTGACACACCCTACCCAATCAAAATCAGTATAACCATGCAACTTCAAAACCACACCTGAAGAATATCTCAGCCCATATCCAACTGTGCCACACAAGTATCTCAGGATATGTTTCGCTACAACTAGATGTATTTTCCTTGGTTCACACATGAACTAACTAAGTGCAATCACTGCATAGAAAATATCTGGTCTAGTATTGACTAGATACATCAACGATCTAATCAATTGTGTATATAGAGGATCCACCAAATTTGAACTAGCTGCAACCTTCTTAGACTTAAAAAAAATGGTTTCCATAGGTAAAGACATGGATTTGCAATCCATCATACCAAATCTTTTCAAGAATGTCCAAAAGATCACAATAGGCCTCTGCCATACTTCTAAACCAAGGAAGTAATGCATGTTTCCAGGATCCTTCATTTCAAATTCAGAAGCTAACTCCTTGCATTTGATAATGAGGTGATCCTCTTTAGTAAGAAATAAAATCAACATAAAGGACCAAGATCAACTAGATTACCATCTTCTTCAGGTTCAGTAGGCTCCCTTTGAATCTTCAAGTACTTGCATCAACCTTCTGACCTCTTCGTCCAAGATTGCCTGCAACACTTACCTTAGATAAATGTTTTCCAGCACACACCTCTGGTACTGTAGAGAGTTTAGGATTTTCCTCCTCGACCTCATCCCATATCACATTATTCTAAGTAGGTTTATGGAGCTACCAATGTCAAATCTAGATGAATTTCTTGAGAAATTCTGATCTTAGCAGCCGAAGGGATCCTCTAAGGATTTATCACCTAGCCTTGCAATACAGTAATCTTCACTTCTTAGTGAGCTACAAAACTCCCTCTTGATCCTTGCTTTAGAGATTGCAAAGAAGACTTCTGGAAGTGAACTCCCTCTAGCCACCAACTCAGTCCCATGACTGCAAGTTGTGAATTTGTGCTTGATCATTTCTTTGGTCGGCATGACTTCCTCACAAGATGCCTCAAGCTTTTCATCACTAAACAATCTCTCATCACTTTCTTGCCCCTCAATCCATCCTAGAAGTGATTTAGAGAGATTACAAACAATTTATAACTATCCAAAGAAATATCAAGGCTAGAATCATACAAGGTTTACTATGACAAGTTATAGCATGAACACATAAGGGTATTATGAACAATATTAAAAAAACATGAATAAGGAAATCAACCTATAAGTGAAACATGTAGCAAATATCAAAAGATTAGAATGAAGGGATAAAGAACTTATCTTTATTAAATTCTAAAATAGCTCTTTCTTCCATCTTTTACTCCTCTCGAGAGTGCTAAAATTAGCACAACAAAAGGCAATCTGAACAACTACAAATTTCTTGAATGCATTATGCAGTTAGCATGAAGAACCTACCCTCTCCAAGAGTCAAGGCTCTATCATAGTTTATGCATTAGAGAATGATATCGATGTGACCAACTTATCACCATCAAAATTGCAGTTCTCTTTTTATTTCAGAGTCACACTCAGAAATCTTCACAACTAGCATGAAAAATAAACTTGCAAATAATAATTTGAATCTTCAAAGGATCTTATGCTAGTGAAAAAAATTCAAGAGAAACCATGATCTCTCTTTACCAATCACACATGATCCAACTAAATGATATAACTTAGCAAACAAAGAATACTTATCTCTTTAAATATTCTGATGGATGCAAATACCAGACACAGTCAGATAGGCTTCCCTTGTGCTTAGATCAACACACAAACTTCATGGCTTGAACACAGGCCCATGACTTAGAATAGAAATTCCCTAGAATCCTTCTGAGGAGAGATCTCATCCACATCTACAAATGAAGCATGCTAATTAGGCTTGGTTGGGCAATCCTTTGCATAGTGACCAAACTTGTCACAATGAAAAACATTGGACTTTGGAGAGGTCCCTCTTCTTCTTGAATGTGGAAGCACCATCAACTCATTTATCTTTATTCCTCTTGAAGTATCCTTTCTTTCCATCTTTCTCTTTCTTCTTTGAGGATTGAGTGGAAAGAACATGAATGTCTTCATTTGTAGAGCTTCGACCAATACCTCTTGCAACCAACCTAGACTCTTCTTGAATACAATATGCCCTCAAATGACCAAACTTGGGAAGTTTTGATCCTGCACTGATTCCTTGAATGTAAGACTCCCAAGATGAAGGAAGGCCATTAAGATCCAACATGGTCAAATCCTTGACATCAACAATATGACCAATGGTAGAGAGTTGATCTCTCAATTCAAAAATCTTCATGAAGTAAGTGATGATAGATTCTCCTTTCGCCATCTTAACATGATGAAGTTGTTGCTTTAATGCAAGATCCTGACTTGTGTTATTGATTTCGTACATCTCCTCCAAGGTTTTGAACATCTCTCTTGATGTCTTCAACTTGGAGACAATAGGAACAATATGTTCCTTCACAGAATCAACTAACATCTTCTTCACCTTAATATCTTTCTTCTTCCACTAAACCTTCTCTTCCTCATCTGTAGGCTCAGGGACTTTCCTCTCCACAAACTCAACCAATTCATTTTCCTCCAAGGTGAGCATAATTTTGAATCTCCAAGATGTGAAATTTGATGCTCCCTCAAGCCTATCCTCAATCTTAAGACTGTTCACCATCTTGATGAAGAGATAGAAGTAATCAACGATGAGAAAGAGAATAAAGAGTATCACTATAATAAAAAATCTGATCAAGATCTTCTTCAAACCCGCTTTAATACCATGTTAGTTTTATGATCAGATTAGTGCACCGAAAATTAATTCAAAATAACAACACAATAACACAACATATACCCTAGGAAAACCCTCCTCTTAAGGGAGAAAAAACTAGCAACAATATATCACTTATATATTGAATCAAAATGAGAGACTCCTTTACAATAGAGGTCGATAATGAGGCCAAGAGAATGCACCATAAATTGATGCTCACACAGATATAATTAGATGTAACTCGCTGAAGATGAATCTCAACCTACAACAATATTGAACTGCTCTTGACTATGAACTCGATCTTCCTTGTAGATGAACTCGCACTTTAGATGAATAGGAAATAAATTGACAATGGAACGATGAGATATCAACAAGTATATATACAACATTGTGATGGAGGAGGACATGTCTTTTCAAAACAAGTCGGCCCAACATAGGATGATGCACCCCTTCAATAAAATTGCATCCATACAAGAGGTTGGCCTCATTAACAATTTGTGCCTCTTCATTAATTCGTGCCACTTCAATAATTAAATATAATAAATAAGGATCGTGCCTCTTCAATAAATCATAATCTATATAAATTAAATAGCCCTAGGCTATGATTTAATTTATCATCATGAACTAAATCGCTAGAAGAATACAACCGACGCTGCTTAAGAACATCAACATAGATTACTTATGAACACAAAAGCATTGATACAATAACCCTCTTTGCTACAAATTGTAATACTGAAAGTGTAGATTATGTAAATAACCTAGTTATGGTTACAAATGACGTTTACTCTATTATTAATTATTTGTTAGTTTGGTTTCACTAGCTTGTGGCCTTTGACCTTGTTATTATTTTGTTTACTTTCTACCCTTTGGGGCCTTTTGTGTTTTCTTCCAATGCCTTGTAAATGTTTCTTATCTTATAAAAAATAAAAAGGACCTTTAAAATTAACAATACATGCATCTTCCTAAAATAGATTTTCCACATTAGCACTTAAAGAAAGAATAATAGCTCCACATGCCACATTACACCCTCCACTAGAGGAAACAACCTACACAACCATGTTCTTCAATTTTCTTACTAATAATAGGTTTCATGACACCAAAATAATGATACACATAACAACATTAATCCCATTCACATGTTCATTTAGAAATTTGATTGTAAATCTTTCATGTTATATAATCTTCAATTGATATAATCATCTCCAAGGAACACCTTCTCATAGTTAAATTCTCTATACGTAGAGAACCACTGTAAATGGGAGGTCATGTGGAAAGATGCACGTGAGTCAATAAACCATCCACATATTATGGCATCTGTTGAAAAGGATATAGGAAAATAATCTAAATGATTTTGAATAAAATTCATAAATTCATCATTTGAAATTTTATTTATTTTTTCTTGTCCTCCTTATAATCTCTATGGAAATTCCTAGGCTTACTATAACTCCAACACTTGGCGTTAAAAATTCTAGGAGATTTGTAATTCCTATATGATTTGATCTTAAATTTTATCTCTTCTTGTCCTTTTTTCTTTTTCTCTTAATCTACCATGAAATTTTTGGGCATCATTAGAAAATTTAGAATCTTGTCTTCATGTTTCCTCTAAAATTAATTACACAAATATGTCATTCATAATGCATTTAGAGGTTGTTCTCTTAATTACCATCACAAGATGATCTCATGAATTTATTAAATAATAATAAGTCTCATGGAATGATCCTCCTCTTCCATTTTGACTCTATAAGAGTACAACTAGGTCATGCTCTTATTGAAAACATGCATGTTCTTAGCTACAAAACCACAATATTCTATAATGGAGGTATAGCTTAATTTTTATGAAAATATTATCCACTAAATATTTGGTCAAACAAATTTAAATTGTTCTTGGAAATTTCTATTAGAGTGACTTCATCAAGTAGATTTAATAAAATTAAATTTTCTATATAGATTCAAATGATACATTTTATTTTGTATCGAATATGTCTCATCCTTTCTATCTCATTATGGAAAATTTAGATCTAGAAACATCTCATAGAAAATTATTAGATTTTATCTAATATATATATAAAATAAAGATCTCAAAATTTCTAAATATAGGAAACATTGACTAGAATAAGACAAGATAGATCTCTAATACCATGTTGCATTTTTTAATAAGAAAGAAATCACTAAGTCCTAATAATATAGTTACGACCACAATAGTATTGTATTCTAGAAATATACTAAAAAATATTATTTATCATTTAGTAGAGATAAAAATATGTGAAGAAAGATATAAAGAAAACTAGACTCCTACATCACTATATTGAAGAGAATGAGATTATATGAAACAAGTGAAAGCATTACTATGTGAGTGCATTTATAATCAATATAAAGGATGAGTAAAGTGAAATATGGAGAGACACCATTCATGCCACTCAAGACTATTAAAGTCGTGAGTAAACATTTCAAACCATGTCACTTTTTTTATAAAAAATGGCCGACACAAGTGTTTTTTTCAAGTTGAAAATTTATAGAGAATTAATTTTTTTTTCTTCCTCCTAAGATAACTTAAAAATATATTGCGTGGAGAAAAATTAATCCATTTTGAATGAATGTTTCTTAAATAATTTTAAAAGTAAATTTTATTCAAAATTTCATAGTTTTGATGGGATGTCAACTTTTTTTGTATATCTCTTATAATTGAGAAAAAATATACCAGCTTATAAAGTATTCTCACCACCAATTTACTATGTATAAACTACTTCCAATAAATTATAATAATAACCTACTTCCAATATTTTTTAAATCATATTTAAACTATTTATTATACCAAACAAAACAAAAGTAGATTCGAAACTTTGAGATGTAAAAAAGGGTATATTGAAAATTTCATGATATTAAACCTAGTTGGATAAATATGGAGTTGAAGTCAATTTTTTTATGAATTTTTAAAAAGAGGGTTTAGGTTGCCATAGATAAAGTTTTGGGTGATTTTTTTTTTGTTTGAAATCTTTCACTTGAATTTTTTGTTGTTGAAATATTACTATTGGTGTCAACCACCTCCTAGGAGCACCATCTACAACAAAAGGCCTTCACAAATATGAGAGAAGCAAAAGCTATTTCACCAAAACAAGTCAATGAATTGAGATACTCAAAATACATATTGTACAACCTTTTAAAGGAATGAAAAATGTAATGGGTGTAAAACTACCCAATACGGGAAATAAACCACCTAAGAGATTAAACACACTTATAAACTAAATGCAATATGCCTAAGTAAACTTAAGCAATTAAATCCTATTTACCCTAACACCCCCCCTTAAGTGCAACTTAGGGATAATTATTATAAAGAATGAAAATGCAATATGGGTCCTAGCTACACAACCATGTTAGGTACCCATTTACAACTACAAAAAGAAATCTCTCACAACCGGGGAAAAGGAGAAAAACCCTGTGGAAAAAAACCCCTCCAAAAGAGAGAAAAGAAAAGAAAATGATGCATGGATGGAGGACTCAATCACACTCCCCAAGGACTACATACATCATGTGTATACAATCAATGAACCCCCCATAAGATGGAAAGAGGGACACTATATAGCCCCCCACAGTGTGTAATCACCTGCAAAAATGGTAAGTTCCTGAAGACAAAACATGATCCAATGTTGAAAAACAACTTGTCTCCCTTTTGGAAGAAACAAAACCAAATACAAACATGCAGGTATGCTTCTCATTTTGGATAGGAATTAACAAGTGAAATCCAAATGTAGGATGAAAACATCTCTGAAATAGACTCATGTGTCACCAAGACCTTGGAAGATGATGCAACAAACCAATCAGGAACATGCCCAATCACAATAGAAGGTGACATACAAGGTACCCCTAGAAATTGATGTTGAACAATATCCAAAGACAGAGATGGTTTGACAACAATTGTACCACATATATCATCAAATAGAAGGGATATACCCTCAAATGTGTCTTCTAGGTCAAAAATGTGAGACGTCACAAACAAGGAACCAATGTCTAATAAATAGGAATCCCAATCAAGAAGACAATCATAATCCTGTTGCTCAAGAATGATGGAAGTACTCAATGAAGGTGGATTAACTATCTCTGACAAAGAATCAAGAACCTCTGAAACAACACATCCTTATCTAAAGTCTCAACAACCTCCAAAGGATCAAAAACATGGTTTATCTTCTCTAAAGAACAAAGAGACATACTGGTATTGGAAGGAGGGTCATCAAGAGATGACAAAGTATCAAGATCTCCATGTGATTCTCAAAGGTAAGTCCAAAGAGCATAAGGGCTCTCAAAATGACAAAGTGAATCCAAAAGGTCCTCGTCATTGATATGCTCAAAAATAACTCCATAGATTCTAGCTCTAAATCCTTTCCAAATCGTATATGTATTACGTGTGTCTTGAATAGGACTTCATTATAGAAATATGACAATAGATTCTCTTCACTAAGATGGGTGAGAACAAAATCACTCCATTTCCTAAAATTCCCTTTCTCCAAAGAAACCATTATAACTTAACAATTCTTCAAAATTTCAAAGATAGTGCTTTCCAAAGTATAAAAACTTCCAAAAAAGAACTAAACCTGATTTGCAACAAAATTTGATGCATCCCATTGCTTTATATCCATGCTAATACCAAGCAACTCCATCAAACACAAAAGCACCAACCACCACATACAAGATAGCCTCTTCATAGCCTGTGAGACTTTCTCACACCAAAAAAAGGGAGTAAGAGGCTATTTAAATAGAAAAAACTAGCCCACACTTCCAATGTGGGATAAATGTTTCCAGAACAACTTCAAAACTTACAAAAACTAGGGCCCACTCCACTTCAACTGTGCGGTAAGGAAATCCTAAATTTTGGGGAGAACTTTATAAGGTATAAAGTGTGAAAAAGAATGATGGCCAATCAAATGCAAATCGATCCTCTCATAGGACCTATCCAAATGTTGTAGATAAATCAAATCACTGGATGAAGAGATTCATGCCTCCAATAGGTAATTCATTCCAGTGAAAAAAATAAATACCTTCAAAAAGCAAGGAAATGGTGCCCTCCAGTAATTGAAATGTGGCTCTAGAGTGAATCTATACCTTTCAAATTAAAAAAATTGTGCTCCAAAGAGAAACACCTCCTCTAGAAAAATTCATGGGTGCAAATAGAAAAAAAGGTTCCCTCTTTGGAAAAAATTGGGCCTTCCTCTTTCTCACACGACCTCCTGTGCAAGATTTGGGGTCTTCCAAACAAAAAATTGCCCCTCTTCAAACTGAAATTTGTTGCCTAGAGCAAGGAAAACACTACTAACAATAAAGAAATCAGGCCTTCAATTGGTAAAATGCCTCCACACAAATCCAATGACCTCCAAAATCATGCAACAAGAACAACCAAATCACATGATGACTGCAATCACAAAAATCGTGAGTAAGGTGATGAATCAAGCCTCTATAGAAAAAATGCATGCCTTAAGTGAAGAAAAATATGCCTCCCATAGTCAAACACCAGAGTGCATAAAAATGGCCTTGGTGAAGGTTTTCAATGCCAGGCAAGAGAAATCACACCCTTCAATGACCTTATCGCGACTTTTCAGGAATTCAAACACAACCTTCAAATTCAAGTCGTGGCTGCAAATAATAAACCCCTCTTCTTAGCAGGAAAATAATGCCTGCAATCTTCCAAATGAGCCTTCAAATAATTCATAGGTAACAGAAGATGAAATAATTAGAAATAAGGCAAATAAGGAAATTTTGATATTTGAGAAATTTCAAATGCTGAGTAAATAAATGATCTCAAACACTCAAATGAAAACTCTCAAGGGAAGGAAAGAAAAATGGTTGGCTCTAATATCATGTTGGTGTCAACCACCTCCTAGGAGCACCATTTGCAACAAAAGGCCTTCACAAATATGAGAGAAGAAAAAGCTATTTCACCAAAACAAGCGAATGAATTGAGATAGTTAAAATACATATTGTATAGCCTTTTAAAGCCAAGAACAAAGCAATGGGTGTAAAACTATCCGATATGGGGAAAAAACTCTAGAGAGATTAAATGTACTAATAAACTAAATGCAATATGCCTAAGTAAACTTAAGCAAGTAAATCCTATTTACCCTAACAACTACATATATATTCAACATGGTTTTACTTTTAAAATTGAATTATATAAATTTAATATTTTTGAGTAAAAGGGTTTCACTTGAAACTATTTGTGCTGGATAGGTTTGAAGTAGTTTCAAGTGAAATAATTTCCACTGAAACCACTTTATTGGTCAAAAGTATGATATTGTCCCAAACTTTAATTTCCTAAGTATGCATACCTAAGAAATCCAAACATTATTTAAGAAAATACCTAATAAACTAATTAAATAAATCTTTCCAAAAAAAAGCTCATTGGAGGAAAAATAATAATTTCTTGGCTATCTCCTTTTCACATGAGAATGAAGATTCATTCTACTATTTAATTTGATAAGATCATATGTTTTGGTATTTTCTTTTTGTTTCCTATACTTGAAATCTAAAAGATAATCTCTTTGAGTTTTGCTACAAAAGATAAGCCACTAGATAGCTGTAATAAGTTCTTATGTTTTTCATAGAACAAGATTTGGAAACCATGAAAGAAGAAGATATATTTGAATTAAAATAACAATAATTCACACACACAAAGAATGCATTAAAATCATCCCCACTATCAAATTTAATCATAAAATGTTATGACTCAATTCCCTTCCACCATGTTACCAACCATGAAGTAGAATGAGTTGTCAAATGAGAAATATTTAGACAATTAGTAACCAAATGTTTAATATAACTACATGATCTTGATCTAAAGGTAATACCTTCATAATTAAACTATTTCTATATTCTATCAATAAATTTAAGGCACATTTCTTTGTGTAACTTATCTTGAATAAACATAATTGAACAATTTGATATAGATAAGGAGCATTAATATGATAACCTTACGAGTTCCCAGTTGATAATTCCAAGCATTCCTCTCTACAAACATGCAAAGGAATTTCTAGAAGCCTCAACCAAATTAGGGAATTAGGAGGGATTTTGTAGGGTGTTAAATTTTAATATTAGAGTTCCATGATTATCATATTTAGAAATATTTTATCAATAATCATTGGCCTTTCTTTAACAATGCATCCTTATTTATAGATGACGAGTGACCAAACCTTCAAGAAATGATAAATGAAAAAATCATGTCTAACCAAAGGTTTCCAATGGAGAGACATGTATTCATGTAATGTAGGAATTCTACTTTTTCATGATGTAGGCAATCCAAATCGGAGAAATATAACTTGACATCAATCAATGGATTCATAGGAATTTATCACATTAGGAAAATATCACAATCAATCCTATTAGGGAATATATTTTAGTGTTCCTGTTACATGCATTATCATAAGAGGAACTCAATATTTGTGGCAAAGGGTTAAAAACAACCCTAATATATAAAGATACATATATGTCTCACCCAAAATATTGGTAAAATAACTATTAGCTAGAAAGGGAGTTAATGTTAATGATGATTGCAGCTTCAGGCGAATCCTTCCAGCTAGACTACATGGAGATAATAATTAAATGATAGACATGGCCTATTTAATTATTATACACGATTTTGTGAATTAAGAAATCTCTTATATATTGGCGCGATTATCCATGAAGAAACTTTATTGATGGCCGACCTTCCTTGAAATTAGCATTTATTATTTGTAATTATATTGGCTGACCTATCTCTTGAAGAGGTGCGACCTCTCCTTCAATATGTATATATAGAAGATCATTTCATTCCTTGTCATCATCAAGCAAGTTCGATTTATTACTTCATTCAAGTGTGAATTTCTTCAAGAGCAGGTTACGAATTTCTTCAAGGGAAGATTTAGATATTAAGGAGGTGCATATTATTTATCTATCATTGCATCTTGTGTAGGTGTTGAAGATTGGCCTTGTGTTTGGCCTCATTGTAAAGAGAATTGTTGCCACTATTTATATATATAAGAGAGATATTTGTTGTTGGGTTTTTCTCCCTCAAGAGGAGGGTTTTCCTAGGGTATCTGCTGTGTTATTGTCTAATTTTGAATTAATTTTCTATATATTAAATTTGATCATTAAAATTTACAGTTAAAGAGTTTGAATCCATATAAATAGCCTCCTCCAAGCTAATAGTCATGCATATCTATGTGTGCAAGCATGTAGATTAATGAGAGGCAAAAGAACATTTGTGCTAAGAGTAAACTTTGTGGTTAAAAGCCTTCATAATTAAAATAAATGCATTGGTGTACCTGGAGATGATGAATTTTCCATCTATAGATTATCTATTCTTCACATTTTCATTATTATCTTCTACATTCAAATTTAACTTCAAATTTTAAGAGATTAGCATTAATTTAATTTAATTAACCTAACTTTTAACATTAAAACTATATTCCTTCATATAAAGATTATAAACACATTCCATAAATTACTAAATGACATTTAAGTAAAAGAATGAATGATTTTAAATTCAACAATCAAACATGGAAATCAAGATGAATATACACTATATTAATTTGTAATGATTACTAGAAAAAAATGAAAAAAATAATTTTTTTATTTTTTAAAATTTGAACTCAAAAATAAAAAATGTCCTAAACTAAATTGACATTTACACATATAATCCATAATAATGAAAATTTGATCTTAATAATAATAGATTAAAAATAAAAAATATTATAAACCAAATTTAAGCACAAATATACCCATTATAAACATTTTATTAGTTTTATAAAATTTCAAAACTGCTAATCTTGTTCTTCTCTACTTCCAGTTTTTTTAATATTTTTCACTCTTGTAGTTTCTTTACGACATAAACTCATCAATTCTTAATCTCCTCATAAATAATCACTTTTATGCTTTGCTTGGTTATTTATGTTCATTAATCTCATCCAAACAAAACACATGTAAAACTAAAAGAGAGGTAGACACGTTATGAATATTACACGTTAGCCTACAATTTCTTTCATGGCTTTTGGTTGAATGCGTTAGACTTTGTTACCTAACAGCTTTTTGCAGTGATAGGGATTCCTCGTTTTTTAAGATCTGCACTACAAAAATGTATTTATTGTTAGTGTTAAGAGTTATTACGCTTCTATTCCTAATGTTTTGTCTATTTTTTCAGGAAGGGCACGTGGACCTGGTACTGGGCGCGTGGCATGATAATGCTTCCACTGGTGATTAAGGTTTTAGCAATGTTTTCCATGTTTGCAGTGTTCGCATGCAAGGGGAGACGTGGCTGGCCTGCAATACATTCGTTGCAAGCATTCCACTTGGGCTGATTTTACACTTGAGTCATAAACACAGAGCAAAGAACAGCTACCGCTCGGGTTTCATTTTGTGTTATTAGGTTGCTACTGCTAACTATTGAGCGTAGTCTCTGTTGATTTGTTGTTGTTTTCATATTTTGCACTGACATTTCTATTTTCTATTTGTTACAGGATTTGGTATGATATGAGTAGCAAGGGTAGTGATGGGATTTTGCAAGCCATGCAGGCTGTTCTGGGCATGAAAATGTCAGAAATGGAAATAATCCCAGCTCTTCACCTTGCAAAAAATGACGTTACGGCTGCTATAAACATAATTTTTGAGTCGCCCAGTTTTCAGAATAGAGAAAAAAAAAATGTTTAACACACGACTTCCGGCTACGATGCTAGGGTTTCAAGCACAAAGAGCAACCCATATGGAGCTATGGTGAACTCAGATGGCAGGTGCTTGGAAAGCGATATAGATGGCGATGGGAACGGGATTCCTCCAGCTAGCCTCGATCTCAAAGGCATTGGCCATGGTAGTAAGCGTGACCATTGCTGTGGATCTTCAGCATCGTCTTTCACTCCATTTGGTTCTTCGAATCGGCCTGCCCTTGATGTGGATATGGATTCTGTGGATAGGTGGGTCTTTTCTCTTTTTAACATAATTTTCAAGGGTTTCAAGTTGGAAGCAACTATTTGATGGCATGGGCTTCTCCTCCTACACTAGACATGGCACCAATAATTAGCACAATATTCCTCTTTCTAGTATATGTTGCAATATAAATAGGAGGTTCTGTATTTTTGTTGATACAGACATTTTTGCTTGCAACAATGGGCCTTTTGACGTCACAAAAACTCTTTTTGGGTATGCTTTATAGTATTTTTCATGCTCCCCATGCCCTTCTTTGATAGGACACCGGTTGGTCGGATCTTGAATAGGGTTTGTGAGACTTTCCCTCTCTAAAACTGCAAATGGTCATTCTATTACTTTCTAAATTGTTTAGAAGATACAATTATAGACTGCTTTCCACTGTTAGATAAATTTGATTACAGATGGTATATTATTTGTAACTTTTCTTCGAATATCATTTGAAGAAATGGAAGGGTTTTACTCTGATTGACTGATATATATATTCACTTGTGCAGCTTGTAGTAAGTGGCTGATGACTAACTACTAATTCAAATCATGTCTGCAGGCATCAACTGATCAATCTATATTAGATTTAGAAATTGTTGCTAGATTGTGTTGGTTTTCCTTCTCAATAATTCAGTTTTTAGGGACTGTAGCAATTATGTCAGGGGTAGCATGGTAGTTATCTATTATATTTATACCTGTGACTGCAATCTGCATATGGTATCAGGTAATTGTCCTGCTTCTTTGTGTCTCTCATGACTGTTTTATAGTTAATTATATAAGGTTGTCCCTTCCTCTGTTCTTTTGTATCATTTTGTCATTTCTTCTATAGTATTACAATTGAGATGATGCTGAGGAAAGCACTAATTGACTTCAAGATTTTTTGCTTACTTGCTAACTAGTATACATGTTGTAGATCCCATGATATTTTGCATCCTCATACTTTTTTGGAGTTAAAAATAACCAGCACATATTTTTAGTTGTAAAATATGTAAAATTTCTCATCACAACATAAAACCTTCCTCAAGTTACCACTCCAATGCAAATGTGATGTCCCCTTTATGAAATTAATCTAAAAATATAAAGTACAGATTAAAATAAGAAATTTATCTTATTATTCTAATAATGCAAGTTATCTATTTAAAAAGATACATAACAATTAAACAAATGATATATGATTAAATCTCCTTAGATTACAATGCTAAGAACAACTTAATTAACTGCATTGCCCGTCTTGACTCTTCCTCCTGATTGGAATAGATTCTTGCCTTGTCTCTTCTTACCTAGCCTCATAGGACAACGGTTTACTGTGTAAGGGGCGCGTGAATGCAACTCAAAGTGGACTCCCTCATGGTGTTCCACCTGTCTTGGGGTCATCCATCAATGGGAAATTTACCAGCTCTTCCCCTCCACAAACGCACAGTCTGATGCTAGCAAGTGAGAGTTGGTGCCTGAATTCTATCCTTCATGGGAGAAGCAGCAAGCATTAATGAACAAATAATTATTGTAGGACAAATCACCAGTCAATAGTATGAACATTAATCCTATTTGTTAAAGAAGTTTTATCTGTTTGAGATTTTATGCTTATTGATTATCAATACCCAACTTCCAAAATAATTTTAGACAGAATTTATATGTTTATTTTGCATAGCCGCTGAACTGTCATACAGGTTGAATCCTTTCAGAATTAGTAATATATTAGTATCTTTGTTGATAGTATCATATGGTATTGTTTATTAAATTTGTGTCGATTAACTGGCCATATCATTCTTACTTTTCTTAATTTACACTGCAGACAGTAATGCTACTACAAAGTTCGAATATAACCTGAGGATATTTAATTATGTGAATTTGCTGTTTGAAATTTGCGACCTGTATAGCTTATCCCATTTCTAGATTAATTTGGATTTGATTCATTGTGGAATATATGTATATGGAGAGGATGTCAATCCCAATAAGATTTATAGTATCATATTATAATAGAAAATATCGATTCTAAGATTCTGAAGAAAAAACAATGATAGATGGCTTACCTCTGTGCTGTGACAGAATCATGGCTTATGCAAAGGAAGTTTTCGGAAATCCTTTTTCTCCTTTTGGCACGATATCTTCTTTCTTCTCTTTACACCATTTTTCCTTCCCTTCTGAGTCAAGGACTTGTTCCTTAAATGGCCATTTCCCAAAAAGATACGACTTTCCCTAAGATGCGATGATGGTTCAGAAAAGACGCGACTTCCTTCTGTCTTGTACGAAGCCCGATTAGAAGCCAAAAATCCGTTTAAAACATTTAAAGACTAAATTTATTATTCATAAAGTCATTTCTTAACAATAGAAACAAATCATTTATTCAAGTAATTTTAGCCAATAATAATTGTCTATTCGGGGTTATGACAGTCTGCCCCTCCTGAACTTGCTTGCCCTCAAGCAAAATTCAAACTCGGATATTTCAAAATTTCTTCGCTTTCCCAAGTAGCATCTTCTTTTGGTAGTCCCTTCCATTTAATCAAGTACTCTGGAATAATCTTGTTTCTCAACTTCTTCTCTCGTAGGTTTAAGATTGTTTCAGGTTCCAAAACAAGCTTTCCCTCATCATCAAGGGGTGGTAACTCTGTACATGGAGTAACTTGTTGCCCAAGAACCTTTTTAAGTCTGGACACATGAAAGATGTTATGAATCTTGCTATCGCTAGGCAATTCCAATTCATAGGCTACTTCACCTATTTTGCTGAGAACTTTGTATGGGCCATAAAATCAGGGTTTTAACTTTTCTACCCCGCTTATTTTAATGGAAGATTGCTTGTACGGTTGGAGCCTTAGAAAAACTAGATCCCCAACTTCAAATGTCCTTTCAATCCGATTTCGATCTGCATACATTTTTTGTTGATTTTGAGCATGATGGAGATTATCTTTGAGAGCTTTCATAATATCCATGCTTTGCTGAATGAAGTCTCTGGCACTTGGCACTCTGCTCTCCTGCATGACTAAGTTTCCAAAAGTAGTTGCTTCATACCCATAGAGAGCCTTGAAGGGGCTCATTTTAATAGACATATGGTACGTTGTGTTGTAGCAATATTCTCCCAAGTGCAACCATTTGACCCAAGAGTTTTGTTGACCAGTACCATAATTCCTCAAGTAGCCTTCCAACCATTTATTTACAATTTCTATTTGACCATCGGTCTGTGGGTGATAACTAGTACTCAGTGTAAGATTTGTACCTGTGAGCCGGAAGAGTTCTTGCCAAAACTAGCTAAGGAAGCGGCTATCGCGATCACTGACTATATTTTGCGGTAGACCATGCAACTTGAAAATCTCTCTGAAAAAACACTTCAGCTATTTGGGGTGCTCTGAATTCGGTGGATATAGGAAAGAAATGAGCGTACTTAGTTAGCCGATCCACCACCACAAAAATGCAGTCCTTACCTTGTACTTTAGGCAATCCAGTGATGAAATCCATTGAAATACTTTCCCACTTTTGGCCTGGGATAGGTAGTGGTTGTAGTAATCCTGCTGGATGGTTAAGTTCTGCTTTATTCTTTTGACAAGTCATACATTCTTGTACATATTTCCCTACATCCTTTTTGAGACCTTTCCACGAATATCGTTCCCTTATCTGCTTGTAAGTTTTATAATATCCAAGATGTCCTGCCAGGGGGGAATCATGATATTCCTTCAAAATTTTCCCCTTAATCTTGGAATGGGGAACAAGGAATATTCTATCCTTATACAAAATGATGTCTTCAACTACCTTAAACTCATTGTTGGATGTATTTCCATTAAGTATTTCTTAAGCTAGAGGATCTTTGGTATATTCTGCAATGATGTCATTTTTCCAATTTCCTATGATGCTGGTGATGGTATTTATTTGCGGGTGCCTAGACAAGGCATCAGCTACCACATTGTTAGTTCCTTTCATATATTCAATGTCAAAATTATAAGCTTGTATTTTGCTCACCCATTTTTGTTGGCGGTCATTCAAATCCTTCTGGTTCATGAAGAACCTTAAGCTGTTGTGATCTGTCTTGATATTAAATTTTCCACAAACCAAGTATTGTCGAAATTTGGCCAAGGCATGCATGATGGCCAACATCTCTTTATCATAAATAGAATAGTGTCTTTCAGTTTCTGTGAGCTTACGACTTTCAAAAGCTATGGGGTGTCTTTTTTGCATGAGAACAGCACCAATTCCCTCTCCTGAGGCATCACATTGTAGTTCAAAAGGTAATGCAAAATCTGGTATTGCCAAGACAGGGCATGTGCACATGGCCTCCTTAAGTTTTTCAAAAGCCTCTTGTGACCTTTCACTCCACACAAAAGCCCCCTTTTTGGTTAAGTCTGTGAGTGGGGCGGCAATTCTTGAGAAGTTCTTCACAAAACGCCGATAGTAGCTGCAAAGCCCCACAAATCCCCTGAGTTGAGTTAGTGTTCTTGGCTTTGGCCATTCCTTGATGGCTTTGATTTTGTCTTCATCAACACTAACTCCTTGGGCACTGATCTTATGCCCTAGATAAAGGATTTCATCTAAGCCAAATTCACATTTTGAAGCTTTGGCATAAAGAGACTCTTGTTCTAATATCCCCAAGACTTCTTCAATGTGCTTAAGATGCTCTTCCCAAGTCTTGCTATAGATTAATATATCATCAAAGAATATTAGTAGAAATTTCCTTAACTGCTTCCTGAAGGTGTGATTCATGCACGATTGGAAAGTGGCAGGGGCGTTGGTTAGCCCGAAGGGAAGAACCAAGAACTCAAAATGTCCGTAGTGGCATCTGAAAGCGGTTTTGGAAATATCTTCCTCCCTCATTCTTATTTGATGGTAACCTGATCTTAGATCAATTTTGGAGAAATACTTTGCACCATGAAGTTCATCTATGAGTTCATCCACTCTAGGAATGGGGTATCGATTCTTAATGGTTTTTTTATTTAGAGCCCTATAATCAATACACATTCTTATTGTTCCATCTTTTTTTTTAACAAGCACGACTGATGAGGCAAAGGGACTGGAGCTAGGCCGAATATGCCCCATTTCAAGAAGCTCTTTGATTGTTTTTTCTATTTCTTCCTTGTACTTTTGTGGATGTCTGTACGGGGTGGTGATTACTGGTTTCGCCCCTTCTTCTAATTCAATGATGTGTTCAAAACCCCTCTTGGGTGGTAACCCAGGTGGAATATCACCAAAAACTTTCTCATGTTTCTCCATAATGGGTTGGATGTCAATGTGAATAGCTTTTCCTTGAGAGGTTGTTTTGTCTAAAATTATGCATTGTGCTGACCACTCACCTTGACCCCGATTTAAGATTCTTTCTATTCTTTTACAAGAGACTTCTTGGGGTGATCCATCGGGTAGTCCTTTCAAGGTGACTTCTTTCCCTTGGTGCTGAAAACAAAGTGTCAAGTTGGGTAGATCAAACATAAAGCATCCCAAGGAATAGATCCATGGGGTACCCAAGATTACATCGGCGTCTAGATGTACTACATAAAAATCTTCTTTGATGGGGTGATTCCCCAAGATCATTTCTAGCTGTGGAACTACCTTGGTGCACTGGACCATAGCTCCCGTGGCCGTGGCTGCTGCAAATCCTTTGAATTCTTGAGCCTTTAGTTTCCTTTTTTCAACCAATCTTTCATCTATGAAATTGTGGGATGCCCCACTATCCACAAGGGTAATGACTCTTTGGCCCCTAAGGGTACTCTTAATGCGAAAAGGATGGTGTTTAGAAGTTTGCGTGATTGTAGCAAGAGTTACATGCCCACCACCTTCATACTTTGTTTTCTTGTATGTATTTTCTTCAACTCCTTCAATAGGGGTTGCTTCTAACTTGCGGGCTTGTCCACTTTTTGTGCATCTATGCCTAGGTGTCCATTCTTCATTGCAACGACGACAAGGGTTTTCTTTTTCTTTTGTCCCCTTTCTTTTTGCAAGTGTGACCATGCTCCGATGGGTTTTTACAAGTGTAACATAAGCCTTTCTCTCTAAGTTCGTCTCGTTCACTTTTTGAAAGGTGATTATGGCGTGATTTATCTTTCTTATGAAAGTGCTTGTTGTGGTTATTGGGAGTTTTATTTCTTGCTGGTGCAGATTCAAGTCTTAAGGCCTTTTCAATGGCATCCTCTAGGTTTAATGGGTTAAGGGCACTTACTAGCCCTCTAAGTGAATCTATGAGCCCTTCCACAAAAAGGTACGTAAGCCTGTCTTCCCCAATTTCGGAAACTCTAACTGAAATTTTCTGAAATTCGTTTATGTAACTTTCCACTGACTCTTGTTGTTTTAGTTGGGTTAGCCTTTTAAAATCTTCTTGGGGATGTTTTTTGTCGAACCTCCTTATGAGCTTTTGTGAGAATTCTTCGTAGGATGTTATGTTTTGGCGGCCTTGGGTGAGGATTCCATGGTGCCACCATTCATGGGCTAAGCCTTCCAAGTGTAAGATTGCAAATTGAAGTGCATCTTCTTCCATCATAGGGCTAAGTGTAAAATAGGTGTTTAGTTTTTGCAGCCAAGGATGGGCAGTGATCTTGTTTGAGCCATCAAAGTTAGGTAAAGTTACTTTATTCGCCTTGTGTTTTAAATCTTTATTTTGTTGCTTCTTTCCTTGCCTAGGAGTTTCATGTCTTTTGGCTTCACAAAATTCCCTAAAAGACACCAGTTCTCTAAGTTCGGGTTCAAGATCTCTATAGGCCCTAATAATTTCTTCGGTGCTGCTTGGTGTTGGGTCCATCTCCTCCTCCCTTCTAGGGTCATTTCCCTTGGCTATGAAAGGGGGTTTAGGAACCCTAGGTATAAATGGTCCATTATTAGCTATTGAATAATTTGAACTCACATCTCTCCCATATGAAGGATTATTTTTCAGATTATTGAGTGAGTTTTCCATGTTATGAATAGCCTGGGCGAGTACTTGGTTTGATTTTTCTATCCCTTTATTTTGGTTTGAAATAGTTTGGTGTGTTTGTTCCATGAAGGCCCTTAATTCATTGGCCAATTGTTCAGCCATAGTACCCTTCTTGTGATATGTTCGCATTCACCAATCCACAGGATGGCAGGACTATGCTCTGATACCACTTGTGATGTCCCCTTTATGAAATTAATCTAAAAATATAAAGTACAGATTAAAATAAGAAATTTATCATATTATTCTAATAATGCAAGTTATCTATTTAAAAAGATACATAACAATTAAACAAATGATATATGATTAAATCTCCTTAGATTACAATGCTAAGAACAACTTAATTAACTGCATTGACCATCTTGACTCTTCCTCCTAATTGGAATAGATTCTTGCCTTGTCTCTTCTTACCTAGCCTCATAGGACGACGGTTTATTGTGTAAGGGGCGCGTGAATGCAACTCAAAGTGGACTCCCTCATGGTGTTCCACCTGTCTTTGGATCATCCATCAATGGGCAATTTCCAGCTCTTCCCCTCCACAAACGCACAGTCTGATGCTAGCAAGTGAGAGTTGGTGCCTGAATTCTATCCTTCATGGGAGAAGCAGCAAGCATTAATGAACAAATAATTATTGTAAGACAAATCACCAGTCAATAGTCTGAACATTAATCCTATTTGTTAAAGAAGTCTTATCTGTTTGAGATTTTATGCTTATTGATTATCAATACCCAACTTCCAAAATAATTTTAGACAGAATTTATATGTTTATTTTCAATAGCCGCTGAACTATCATACAGGTTGAATCCTTTCAGAATTAGTAATATATTAGTATCTTTGTTGATAGTATCATATGGTATTGTTTATTAAATTTGTGTTGATTAACTAGCCATATCATTCTTACTTTTCTTAATTTACACTGCAGACAGTAATGCTACTACAAAGTTCAAATATAACCCGAGGATATTTAATTGTGTGAATTTGCTGTTTGAAATTTGCGACCTATATAGCTTATCCCATTTCTAGATTAATTTGGATTTGATTCATTGTGGCATATATGTATATGGAGAGGATGTCAATCCCAATAAGATTTATAGTATCATATTATAATAGAAAATATCGATTCTAAGATTCTGAAGAACAAACAACGATAGATGGCTTACCTCTGTGCTATGACAGAATCGTGGCTTATGCACAGGCAGTTTCCGGAAATCCTTTTTCTCCTTTTGGCAAGATATCTTCTTTCTTCTCTTTACACCATTTTTCCTTCCCTTCTGAGTCAAGGACTTGTTCCTTAAATGTCCATTGCCCAGAAAGATACGACTTTCCCTAAGATGCGATGATGGTTCAGAAAAGACGCGACTTCCTTCTGTCTTGTGCGAAGCCCGATTAGAAGCCAAAAATCCATTTAAAACATTTAAGACTAAATTTATTATTCATAAAGTCATTTCTTAACAATAGAAACAAATCATTTATAAAGTCACTGAATTCAAGTCAAAATTGTGGCTGCTTTGAAGCCCATGATATATTCTAAATGTTACCCTTTGATATAGCATTCCCACTTTGAAGCCCTTTCATAGTGTTCAAAAATAACATGGCGTTGATAGAATGTGACTTAGCAATGGTAATGTTGAGTGAGGTGGCATGATGAGTAAGAAAGTTGATCATATTTTGACAAGATGACAAATTGAATGTATTTCTTTCATAGTTTTGAGAGTTGACTGGTCATTTTACAGGTATGTTTCAGGTGCTTTTATTTTAGATGCTTTGTTCTATATGGATTTATTCAATCTATGAGCTCTTTTTAAAGTATTGTTGTCATTCTTTGGAGCAACTTTTTAAAGTATTGTTCTCATTCTTCAGAGTAAAGTTATTCTAAAAGTTCATCATGGTCATAATACGGGTACGTTTTTTCTTCATCAAAATAACTACTAATTTGCTAAAATCTAAAATGAAAATATTATTGACCGAATATATACTAGAGCCAACTATGTGTTGATGCTAAATCCAACTATGTGTTGATGTCTAGTATCAATTGACATGGCACCACTCAATGCCATGAGTACTATTTGTTGTTTGAGATTGTTATAGGCTCTCATTCTAGGACAAACTTGGGAGGCATAATGTGTAATAGCTGTCTCACAATTATGAGGTGCAAGATGTGTTTGTTTTGATTCTGTATGGATAATATTTCCCCCTTTTAAGAGGCCTTTGCCCCCAAAAATGTTAATGTTTTCTAAGTGTAAGAATTTTTTCCACTTCTCCTTGGTGTACCACTTTGCTTTCTTGGGTTTTTGTCCTTTGGTCGGAATCTATCCAAGCTCTTGTGGCCCTCATTTGGCTACTTTCACCCGCTTTTGTAGGATTATATCCTCCTCTAAGTCCCCATGTGCATCCTCCTCCAAGTCTTCAATGAAAGGCAATAATTGTCTCTTATCTTCCTCATCTAACACGGGAAGCTCATAAAAATGTAAGTTCGCACACTGTAGCATATCCATCCATATGCCAGGAAAACGGCTCAGGCCTGAACTGTTTGAATAAGTCATGAATCTGGGACCAAACATCCTGAGCTATGGTATAAAACCAGAAGAGGTGTTTGAGAGACTCTTGATGCCCACAAAAATGGCATTGAAGATTAGGAATGCCCAAATGGGACAATTTGGAACGAATAGGGAGGCCTTTAAATAGCAAACACCAAGTAAAGTGAGCAAATTTGGGCTCCGACACTGCCAACCATATGGTGTGAAACTTGCGTTGCCGGACTGACATGGGTGACTCAAATGCCACTTTGATTCAAAGTGGGCACAGTGGTGCTTGACAAATCCTAAAAGAGCCATCTCCAATGGAAATTGAATGATCAAATTCTTGACAAAAGTTTTTCACATTTCATTACTAGACCCCATTTAATAATTATTAATAATAGTTGCAAGCTTTGACAATGCATAGCTGAAGTCATAATTTGCTTCTATCTAAATTGATATAGCCTTTTCTTGTTGTAAATCTAAACACTTGAGTGACAATGAGTAGACTAATTTTTCACAACACATTTTGAATGTATTTCCAGAGTTATTTGTCAGTGGGATACTGATAATTCCATGCTTTTCTTAGGCAACATAGCTGTATGAAAATTTGTAACAGGAAATAGAATTCAGTTATTTCATTCTTTTATGTCCCTCCAATATCAATAAAAGCTCCGAGCAATTAATTTTCACTCTATTACTCATAATGTAGAAGGAAAAAATACATCTTTGAGTGAGTGGATTATGTTCATCTTAGATATTGTTCAAGTTACCCAGGCAAAATAAGAAGCAGAAAATATTCAGGTCTTTCTAATTGGAGAAAATTCCTTGTTTGTATTTTTCTGATGGAAAATGAATTGTGATTAACACATTGAAATTGATAATACAGGAATAAGTGAAAATTTTATTCTGAATAGAAGATACAATATACATACTATTGACCCTAGATCTAGCCTGACTTAACATTTTCAGGTTCACTGGGAAGTTGCCAATCCATGGTGAAGCTAATAGCAAAGCTGCTTTGTATCGTGAAAGGCTTCAATTATTGCAATAGAGGCTTGCTTGTGATAATGGAGGTGTTAGATGTCTTAAAGATTATTATAACTCCATACCACAACCTTGTGATCTTTCAATGCTTGAATGATACCCATATTTCTTCTTTAGTGCACGCTTTAACTAGAAATATATTTTTATATTCCTTATCAACTTCCAAATTTTAAGGTGATTTCTCACCTGCTGAATTTGACACTTTCTTCAAATTGCCAATCTCGTATGTGAGAAACAATCTTTCTAATTGAACCATTTCTTTTGGTATTGTATTTGTCTTCAAATTCATGATCCCTTCATCTATTTTTGTTTCAGAAGTTGCACACATTATTTGAAACAGAGGGGATGGGTGCTAGCTCTACTTAAAACCTGCTTAGTCTTGAATGTGAAATCTTCTTTCAGAGCATAAGATTAATATTAAAATCCTTAAAATCCTTGATCAGATCCTGTACTTGATTACGATAAATTGCTGATCTCTTGTCATTATAGGGATATTCTTCTTTTACCTATTTAATTAGGAGCTCCAAATCTCCGAGTACTAGCAATTACTTAACTTTATTTTTATGTGCAAGGAGTTTACAGATCAGAGCTCCATATTTCCCTACATTATTTGTGCAAGTGAACTGAAGTTGAAAGGCAGTCAGTAATAATTATCCTTTTGGGTGAATTAACACTACTCCAGCACCACATCCCTGCTTTGACAATCTACCCATTTTGTTTTATTCATCGGTATAGTTAAGTTATCTTTGGTAAGATGCACTTTAGGCTTTTCCTTGATGGGGTCCATTTTTTTGATCTCTAGAACATTAATATCAAGCATTGACGAATGCATGGACTAGAGACTACCAGCATCATCTTTTCTTGGATGTTCTAGTTGCTCATATAAACAAGGATGGATCGGTAGTAACCCTTGGGAAAAAATGTCTGGTGCATAAATTAAAGTGTACTTGAATTCAAGCTATACATGGTTTTGCAAGTAGCTAGGTGGCATTGCGCAATGAAGTTTACGTGCCTTGTCACTGCTACCACATTTTGCATATAACGAAAATCCCATTCTGTAAATGTAACATTAGTTAAGGACTTTGACATCTACCCTTGTAACATTCCCTTGTAAATATTCAGCTAGGCTATTTCTAGTCCTTTTGTTTAATCATGACATTTATGTATACTATAGTTTTGCCATGTTTATAAATAAAATGTTCTTGTGTTATCTGACTTTACAAAATGGTTGTGTAGATTCTTTTTATTTATCTTGAAACATCAAACATCATTTCTTGACTTTGTGTTTCTCAATTTGATGTATTTATGTTAATTTCATCCTGCATATGTTATAGCTCTCAAGATGTCCCATACACTTTCCTTTATTGAATTAAATGACTGATTTCTGATTTACATTCTTTGCTGATACTATTTAAGTTATGATTTTTGTTCTTTCTTTCTTTTTGGAAATCAATTATATACAGTTTTATATATCCAATGCCCACCTCTTGGATATGCATATGCTTCTTTCAGCTAAATAATGCTCCTAACCGAGTAAGATGCTAATTAGTTAAGTGAGGATGGATGGTTAGTCTATAATTTGGACTCATAAGCAGGCATTATGGCCATAGAGCAAGAAAGGAACATCTTTTTTCACCCACAAGCCTGCACACAAGATTGACAATGGTATTCTAATTTTTTTTGGGCCTAATGGATTGGCCTTTGCTTTTGCAGGATTACCATCAATCAGAACGTCTACTTTGCAGGGATGCATTACACTTTTCCCACATTTACATCAGCCATGAACAACCTGGTTCCTGTGGTAACATTTCTGATGGCTATTACCTTCAGGTAAATAATTCATGCTTAATGAAGCTTTTGGTTCCTAAGGAATTCATGTTTACTTCAATCATATATTTGTATTGTGATCCATTTCCTGCCTAACTGTATGTTTTCCTCACTCTCACTCATCTTTCTCCAGACTAGAGGCTGTCAATATTACTTAGATGGGAGGACAAGCAAAAATTCCAAGAACTTTTATCAGCTTTTGTGGTGCAATCATCATGACATTGTACAAAGGGCCTCTGGTGTCCAATTTGTTTTCTTCAAGCCACCTTGGGTGGAATAGCTTATTTCAAATCCTAAATCTTGTATCACAAAATATGAAAGTGAGTCCTTTGCTTCTTCTAGGCAGATGTGTTCTTTGGTCCTCATGGATTATTATGCAGGTAACGATTCTGACCTTTATCCATAGCTATTCTCATATATATTCAATATGAACAATTTTTTTGGAATCTGACCTTAAATTCAAATCTTGTCATCTAAGATCGTTTTGTCTGATTTTCCATTTTAGTTTCGCTATACCGGGTGCCCCATTATTCCTAGCAGTTGACTAAAATGCCATTTTTTCCATTGATTTTTGTTGACCTTCAGGCAGAGACTGCAAGGCTTTATCCAGCACAAATGTCAATTACAGCATTAATGTGTTTTCTGGCAACAATACAGTCCCCCATTGCAACATTCATATTTCAGCATGATCTTGCAGTTTGGAAAGTATCTTGAACTCCTCAGTGTAACTTACACTGTAAGTCCACGTAAAATGAAAAGACAAAAGTTCTGCTTTTCCTATAATAGTGTCGTGTACAATTTACTTACATTCATTTTAGTAGATATATATTGTGTGCTCTTGATTAGAACAGCTGTCAAACAACTCTTTTGCTTGCAGGGGATTGTATGCTCAGGGATAACATTCTATTTGTCCACTTGGTTCATTCACAAGAAAGGCCCTATTTTTATGTCGATGTTCAATCCTTTGGTGACAGTTATTGTGGCACTGCTTGGAGCCATAATTCTCCATGAAAGTCTTCATGTGGGAAGGTTTGTATGTTATAAACTTGCTTGGATTGAATTGAAGGCTTCCTCATATAGTAATTAATGGCTTCAAGCAAATTCACGGTCAACAAATTCAGCTCCACAAGAATTCCATCTATTTTTATCTGGTGGATCAAAAGATGCTATAAGGCTTTGGGACATTAGAATGAACAAGGTAATTTGTAAGATTTGAGGGGGTCTTGGCCCAATCATGGATATTGATTTCAGCTAAGATGGGAAGAATTTTGTATCCTCCTATGATATTTCTCAGACAAATACCAGTGAAAACTGAAAAGTCTATTGTTGTTTGGGATTTTCGAACCCAAGTTCCTTTATCAAAACAAGTATGTTAACGTTATGTTTGTGCTTTTTGCATGTTCAGTCTATTAAATATCTACAAGTTTTATGTTGATTTTATGGTGGCAATTTTGACTTGTCCTCTTTACAAACATAGAAATAGAAAGACAACAGAGTATTTTAATAGAAAGACAACACAGTATTTTATTATATTTTGTTTCAATGTTGTTGGAATTTGGAAATTATAGATTAAAATGTTCAGATATTCCTGAGGAGATTTGTGGTTACTGCATCCTGAAATATTTTGTGCTTCATTAGGTCTATGTGGAAGCATATACATGCCCATCAATTCGCTATCATCCTGTTGAAGCTAGTTTTGTTGCTCAATTAAATGGTAAATATATTGCAATATTCTCATCTACTCCACCATTTAGTTGAACAAGTATAAATGGTTTGAAAAGCATCAAGTTTCAGGCTTTTTAGTTACGATGGGGAACCACTTGTTATTAGCAAAGTGTGTGTCAAGAAATTATCTTATGACTAATCTCTATTGCTCAACTTTATGAAAGTTGAAACATGTATATGCTTTCAATTAGCCATACAAAACCATCAATAGGTTTAAAACTATTCAAGAAGAAAGGGTTCTCTTCTCATCTACAAATTCTCTACTAAAGACTATTTTATCTGTAGAGATAGCTATTTGTATGCTTTTAAAATGGTTGTGTCAGGAAGTCTATGGGGCTGAAGGATTAAGATTTTATGTCCTAGAAGAGCAGTACATGGAGAAGAGCTCTGTTGCGGGCTTCACAACAGAGTGGGGACAAGTTATTTGAAAATAAGCCCTTCAATTCATTCCTGCAGTCCATGATCTAGATGCTACGAATGATGAAGAGAATAGAAAAAACCAAAAATCAGTCATCAAAGACCAACTCCAAAATACAAATAACACTCTTTTCCCTACACCCAGACCTGCTTAAGGCAGGGACTCCAGCTCACGCAGAGCGCTTGTTATTTAAGATCTCAACTACCCAATCTCTTTTGCAGAGTTGTAGTTAAAGATAATCCAAAACTGAAACCTCCATTAAAAAAATAAAACAACACATCAATCCCCATCTTAATTTAGGTTAGGAACTACCCAGAATTTCATCACAAACTTCTCTGAGGGCTTTCGGTTGAATGCGTTTAGATTTTGTTACTACAGCTTTTTGCAGTGAGGGATTCCTCATTTTGTAAGATCTCAACTACAAATAAGTGTTTCCTGTTAGTGTTATAGTTAGTACCTAAGATCTCAACTACCCAGACTTGTTTTGCAGAGTTGTAGTTAAAGATAATCCAAAACTGAAACATCCATTAAAAAAAAAGAAAGAATACCCATCAATCCCCATCTTAATTTAGGTTAGAAACTACCCAGATTTTCATCACAGAAAAATAAAATATATATCATTTATAAAACAACTCCAACTTTTCAAGATAAGCGTTCACTCCTTACAAATACAAACCATTTTAGGTAAATCAATTTACAAATCTGAGACAACTCATTTTAAGATAATTGGTATCTTAATGCTTTCCTTGTGAAGGTCAATATAGAAAGACAGGTCGTAAATCAAGTATCTGCCATGTTAATGTGGCGGACTCCCAGATTTGTCTTTTGGGGATGACAAGACCTAATTGACAATTGCTATAAGTTCAAATTTCCTGTAGAAATATTGTACTGGACGGTGAAAAGACCTTTTAACATTTCTGTTTAGAAAGTGCCGCACCTTCACCGAATGCCCTAAAATACGCTCCAGGACATTAAATTCCGTGCACACACGATCCAATAATGGTCAATGAAATTAAATAATTTGTCTATTGATAAGATTAGTATTAAATTTAATTGTATAATTTTTTCAATGGATGTTTCTATCATGTCCAGTGATCTATTATTAGGAAGACGATAGTCATGGATAATTGAGTGTGATTTAACTTACGATTAGAAAATGATTTGAGATGGTCGTGGATAATTGAGTATGATCTGACTCATGATTGAAAAAAGATTTGGAAAAAATACACAATTGAAGTTGGAAGCAATCTTATCAATTCTATATGGATTATGGATTATGGAAAACTGAGTCCAACTTTTTTATTACTTTGTTTTCATTAGAGTTTAAAGTTCTATAACAAATTATAAATTTTCAAATGTTGAGACTTTTAATAGTACTGATCTCTTTTCAAATGACATTATTTTAGTAAAATAAGGACAATCAAGCAATTCATTAGACATTCAACACTAATGTACGTGTCATCTCATATTATTTATTGAAAAAAAACAAAATATATTAAAATACAAAAACCATTCAAAAGATTTAAACTTAATAAATAGTTTTAATTGTTAGTTCTCAATAAAACTTGAAATCTTAATATGCATTCAGACCATTACCAATAATGATAAATTATTGAGAGTTATCTAAAATTTGAATTGCAAAAACATACATGGATAAATCCAAAAGTAATCTTATCAATCTTAATATGCATTCAGACCAATAATATAAATTATTGAGAGTTCTCTAAAATTTGAATTGCAAAAACATACATGGATAAATCCAAAAGTAATCTTAATCTTATCAATAGTAAATGGATTGCGGAAAACTCGTGTCAAATTGTTTATTGTTTTACTTTTGTTAATGTTCAAATTTTTATAACAACTTTTATGTTTTCAAATGTCCATTCTTTTAAAGATACTGATCTCTTTCAAAGATATTGATCTCTTTCAAAATGACATTACTTTCAATAATGGGAACATTTGAAAAAATTATAGGGTGCAAATTCATTGCTTTAATCTATAATACCCAATCCACACACCTAGGATAGAATTGATCAAACAACATTTTTTCCTTTGAAACAACAACTACAGTGATGAAGATGTGCAAACATGTCACATTTTTTCCTTTGAAACAACAACTACAGTGATGGAGATGTGCAAACATGTCACACTTGCACAAAAAATGTTCACACAAGTGTCATGTCAACCATAATAAAACAAGGGAAACAATAACATGAATGACTTCACCATTGCTACAAGCAAGGTGGCACCAATGGAGGACTTAACTATTGATGAGTGTGTTTGCACATTCATAACACAAATAAAATACAAAGTATTATATCTCTCTTGAAAGAAAATTTAACCTCAAAGAAGAGAACCCCAGGGATTCGATAGTCGAGTCTTGACTTTGCAAAAATGACTCAATGTGTTAAGACTAAAAAATTCCACATATTTCCATTAGCCTCTATCCATTTATCACCTAGTCCTTGCAAAATTTCACTAGACTCATTTTCATGATCTAGATAAGTTTTTGAGGTTTGTGTAAAATCCATCATACCCAAGCAATCACACCCATGAGGTCCATCAAAATCCTTTTGACACCATCAGCCTAATAATACTCTATCAGTGCAACTCCCATTACTACCCCACTGATAGCCCGATAAGGGTAGTCCATATCCTTACATCGATGTAACATATTTCCATCGGGCTAACTTCCAAAGTAGTTCCCTCGACAAGCCGATAGAAAACAACAGAGATTATCACATTGTCGCAGCTTGGGTGCATCGGCGAAACGAATGATGAAGGTTCCCTGATAGCCCGATATAACAATGGAGTATCAAGATATAACACTTATCGGTGAAGCTAGGATGCGTCGGGGTAGTGTTGTTTGATGTCTTGCCAATAGATCGAAAGAACTCTCATCGGTGAAGAAGGTGGCCATCCATGGAAAACAAATCAAAATTCCAACAATATGGTAATGAATGATTACTACTAGTTGATGTGATGTCCAAGAGCATCGTTAGGATATTTAACATAAATGCTCTCCCTGATGACAAGACTGAAACAAGTGGTGCATTAATGAGCTAGAACTGAAGTGAGTTGCACCACGAATTAATCATACGATTGAAAAAACCAGAAAGGTTATGCTAAGGGAAGAAGTATAAGGGGCGGAGCTCAGAGCTTTTAAGCAGTAAAACTAGGGGAAGCGAAAATTCACGTAAGTACCCCACTCTTAGCTAGAAAGTTGCAATTTTTTCAGAATTAGCAATGGAAGAAAATGCAGAAAAACCTAAGGCAAAGAAACAAAAAACTAAAAAAAAGAATCTAAACCAAGACCTGATAGACCAGTGTTCGTGGTTAGGGCCATGACCCAGAAGAAGTGTTCAAACAAGTAAATTGTTAGACAAGTATAGGGGTCTAGGGGATGTCTAGACATCACACCAGGGTTATGAGCCTTTTATGTATCATTATAGAAAGCAATTCAGGTTTCAACCAGTATGTAATCCATGGAGATTGAATTTAGGAAGACTTGTTGTGCCAAATGTGTTTGTCAATGTAGAATTGATGAAAGCCTTGGCTAGTCGATATAATCTTAAGAGAACTATCCAATCACCAAATGGGGCCAATATGCTTGTTATTTCCCAGGACTTGATCTCTAATGTGTTTTAGTTAGAAGGTCCCATGAACTTGCCATTCACCATTAGATAATTTTTGATAGAGTACCGTTGCATGGATACTAGTTACAAGTGATGCAAGCTACCTTTACACAAACTTAAGAATAAGCAAGGTCAAATCAAGAAATTTACGAGTAATGAAAACCCTCCATTTCATATAGATTTGTTTGAAGAGTACTTCCAATATACCTACTACTTAGCTGGTCAAGTCTTAGGAATTGAGGTTCCACCACTTATGTCTGTTGCACTGATGGTTGTAGTAGCTGATATACAAAGAAAAGATGCTAGGTCATTTGACTATGCAAACTATTTGGCGAATTCCCTCAATCAAGCACTTAAAAGGATAGAAAACAACAGTGATTGTATATATTTCAAACATTATTCCTTGTTGATGCATTTACTTTTGTATGAAGGTCATGTTAGAAATGTGTGGGGTAAAGAATTAAGAATCAAAGACACAGACGAAGATGGAAACTTCAAACCTATGCAGATGTGGATTGCACTATGGGATAGTCAGTGTGATAGGTCAGATTACTTATATTTTGAAGAATATTTTGTTAAACCACTAATGAAGTTGCTAGGCTATTCATATGATCACAATTTATCCCCTGAAGCACAGAGATTTTTGAGACCAAAGGCGAGTAACCCAAAGGGAAAATTGAATCACAGGGTAAGTGCACCAAGATGGTTCCCAAAAAGCGGGCTTAAGTGGCCACTTGTTTTTTGAAATCAGGAAATACTGACCTTGGACGTGAAATTGAGGATAGCTACACTCAAAATTTTGAGATGGAACAAAAACAAGGATCGAAGTGCTCTAAGTCTACTTTCTAAACTACTAATTTATTTTGAAAATGGTTGAGATTAAGGGGTTCAAAAGAGGGATGTACAAAAATTGTTGTTGTTTTTGTAAGAAAAACATAACATAGCAACTCTTGTACGACCCTAGCATGGTGAACTTTTTTGTAGTATTTTTAAAATCGCTTCTATCAGAAGTTAGCTAATAGTATCTAGTTGATGCACAATTTTTCTGATAATTTTTTAATGAATATTTGATTTTTTACTAATTTTCTAAGTGGGCACTTCCTAAAAAGAAGAATTTTGGCCATACTCCCCCTACAAATTTTGGAAAGTAATAGATTTAAAAAAAAAAAAAATTGTAGAATGGAGTCTAGTTTCTAAAAATGTAATTTATTTGAAATTTCGATGAATGGTTAATTTATAACAAAAAAAACACCAAACATTGCTTTTTGACAAAAAACAGACATACAAACAAAATAAATTATGGATGAAAGGCCTAACATTGTCAAAAAGAGAAAAAAATTACATCGTTGGAAAGCTAAGAGAGAACTTAACATTACCCATGTGTTCGATTTTCTTGATATTGAACCAGATGCAATCCTGACGGTGAGTATGAACCTGATTATGTGAAAAATTATAGAATTTGCAAAAAACACATCTTTGGTCATTGGGAATGCCCTCCAAGCCTTTAGGTTGGTATTCCAAGGAAAATAACAAAGCTAAAGCTCGAGGATTCCCAAAGAAAAATATAACGCAATCGTGTTATAACACGCTCTCGTTGTGTTAGTTTTGACATTTTTTGCTTCTTCGGGGAACATGTCTAGCAACACCTAATGTGCTTGCATTATGTCTTCCTTTGGTTAAATGCCACTTTATTGAATGTTTGTTGATATGTTTGTATGCATATGTATGCTGGTGTGCCATG